>JAARMF010003624.1:0-17803 GCA_022844705.1 Toxascaris leonina
AGCAAACAAGCGCATTTCTGCCGCATTTAAACATTATACAGGTGAAAAGCCTCAACAACTAGGTAAAAAAAATATGTGGCATTGTGCTGGGCATAGAGGCATCTTGTCGGGTATGGTGCGCCCTTTCCAGTACAGTACAGCTACCAATCGACACAAGCTTCTCAATGCCAAGATAAGAAACACTGCGTTGTTGACTGACTACCTACTGCACACACTGCCGCCGCAATAGAACGATTTCAACAGGCGAGCATCGTTGCAGTTTAATGTGCTGTCAACATGCGAAAAGGGAGATCTTTGTCGCGGAAATATAGAAGGGGATAGGAACAATTCGTCTCTTGCAAAACAAGGTATCGTTATACAAAGAATGTACTTGTTCGGGTGCTTCTCACTGCAAAATTTGTTCAAAGGCTTTGAAGCTCGTTTAATACCTACCATGACGAACTCTTCAATATGAGCGAACAAATGACAACCCAGGCAGCACTCGAAGCAGTACTATAATACTGCTCTGCGCATAATAGGTTTCCGATAGTGCAATATTCCGCAAAATCTTTGCCGCAAAGCGATGAAGATGTCAACAGTTCGTCGATAAGCGATGCGCGAATGACTTCTTTCATGAAGCGTAAACAACGTTTGCGTCAATTCTTGGAAAGTTTGACGCACCTCATCTCACAAATGGAGAACAAGCGTCGAAAGACACTTCAGTTCCTCGACAGTTGTTGTTGAAAAATTGCTGAAATTCGGATGAATGCCTGGGAGGATTACGCTACTCAATTAGACAATTATATCTGTAAAATTGAGCATGCTATGACCATTGCCGAATTTCTTGCCGCGAAAACGGGCGATACTATCAATGTATGCTTTGGAACTTAGGGTAGCGCCTCCCAGAATATTCAACAAAACGCTCTCGAATTTGCAAGCATTCTTTCACTCATGGGGGTTGGAAGGCCAACTGATTTAGAAGCCAAGCACCCAGCAAGATCCCAAATTCGGGTTAGAACATCCTTTGCGAATTCAGACTGCCAGATTTTGGGAAACATTCATTCCATATCTATTTCCTAAAAGCCGAAAGTGCAACGTTTGAGTTGTTTGCTACCTTCAATTGAAGCATCAGCAGCAACTGTTGCTCAAGGTTATGCCATGAGCGAAAGCAGTTGTACACAATGAATTTCAAAGCCTCCCTCGGAACAACGATTGGGAGCTAGTGCGAGACGCCTACTATCAAGGCACTGAAACCAACCTAAGGCAACAGCATTCGAACCTCTCAATTCATTAACGCTTGCGTTCAAAATTGATCAAAGGCTCTCATGCTGCTTCAAAAAACGCATCGAGGAATTCAAAGCTTCAGATCTTGACCAGAAAGTTCCTAGGTTATGTTCTAACTTCGAAACTTTATGCTATTCAACAGAATGCGTATAACCACTGGGCATGGAATAACGCGCAGAAGAAATCCTCGTCAAAAAGCTTTTCCCTAGTGTATCGGGAAAAGGAGATAAGTGCAACTGAATCCGCGTTCATTACGTGATGAAGCACATAGGAATAATGATGAACCATGATTGTCGATTCTTTTGTACCATCAACCACAAGCCTCGGGCACAGGGACGAAGAGCAACCTCTTTCAAGCGAGCAATCCATAGCTGCGAACACAGCCATACGGTGCAGAAAAAAAGCCTTATAGTACTCAAAAGAAGTATGCATTCACATCTTCAGTATCTAAGAAATCGCTTCAACTTGTTGATTCCCCTAGACGAACTCGCCTAGCTAAAGGATTGCATCTGAGCTGCAGAAGCTGCGCATCTCAACTTCCGGCAAGAATATTTCATCGTCGAAAGCGACCCGATAAGGAACTTTTGCAACTGTTTACGTCATCAAACTCGTTTTAAACTCCCATTGCGACCTTGATTAATAGCAATGAGAGGAATGAGGAAGAGGAAAACAATGTTTTCAATGACTGTTTCTACTGCAAAATGCCAAAAATTTGCCAATAAATCGATAATTAGCATCCACTATTGCAATCAATAACGAGATCTTCGAGAATAAAAAAATGATGAGAAACTTCGGTGTTTTAACAAATAGTAAATTGCGATTCACTTTCTTACTGCACTAGGGGATTCGCTGTTGCGAAATAATATGATCAGTTCCGTAGTTCGTCGTTTCTGAGTCAGTTCGCAAGCGATTTGCTAAGCGATTACTTGAATTCAACTTAACCCACCAAAGACTACAGAATAATTGTCTGGTGTCCATTCGCATAAATTCAGAAACCAGTGATCCAGCAGTTTCTTACAAATGACGGATGGTCATGTCGATGAAGTTTTAGAATAGATTAGATTTCGATACTACAACAATTCTCCATTCTGAAATGTTTCGGCACTTAGCCACACAGCTCACTCTTGATGCGCACAGCGAGTGATTCCAGTTCTTATCACACTTCTCCACAATGGTTCTCCTTCCGAAGAAAAATGGTTCTCGTTCCATGCTCCACTTGCTGTCTCTAATGGGGGGAAGAGGGATGAGGAGTTTCATCATCTGCATTATATAGTTCAGTATCGACATTCGTCCTTCTTTTGTGTTTCAGACCGCAAAAATTTTCTTTAGGTCCCGAGGAACCGGCGAACTTTTTCCTCCCAACAAAAAAACCGGAGTGACCAGAAAAGCAAACTGCCAGCTCAATAGAAATCAAAGAACGGAAATACAAAGCCGTGAAAATGAATGTCATTTTACGCATTGATAGTAACATTAACGTAGTTACATCAAATATGGAGCTGCAAAGAAGCGCACTTTCGAACGAAGTTCGAGTGCCACTCTCACTCATTTGTCGTAACTTTGTCATAAATTTGTCGTAATGGTGAAATACCGCTGCCTAACTACTATGCCTGATTTGTCCCTTGTGGGGAAGTAAACCGCAGAAAGCGATTATCAGATCACCTCTATAGAAGTAGGAAACATTCTGTCGTCCGACGAAAGAGATGGTAAGGTATCAAGAGATATTATATATTTTAAATAGGTTTTCAGCAAACAATCACAAGGAGATGATACTCGCAGACAAGATTTCCAAAGAGCAACCAGCAGAAATCTCTCTATACTCGTTGGAATCTGGAATATCAGGNNNCAGGGATTCACCAAGAAAGGCATTCACTAACTGGCAACTGCTCAGAAGAGTGAAAAGAAGCGACCGTTTCTACTCCCTCAGCTTCCCCTTTAAAGACTCCGCCCTTCAACGTCTTCTATAAAAGCATCACCGAAGTAATTCCGACCTTCTTTAAAGATGAAGTGCAACACTCCCTTAGCACATGCAACGTTAAACATTGACGAAATGCAAAAATCGCAATTGGATTCACATACCCGCATACGCCTGCTCACCTCTGCTGTCGACTCTTCNGAAGTGATATCCCCAGACAGGACGCCGTTTCCACGGCTCGCAGATGCGACCTCTAACCATCCTGCCACAATCTGAGAACATTGGGATGTGCGGTGATTTCGCTACGCGTGAATGCAAGTTTCTTTTCGCCGCAACGGTTAAAATGCGCTATGACGCCAACGAGGATGAAACTTTGATGGACGAAAATTGGGTATGTATGCAACTGGTTGATGATTGTTTGCATAATGGAGGATGTCGTTGATAAGAATGAGTGCACTAAAAGGCTATTCGCAGATTTCAAATATTTGGGAGTTTCTGAGCAATGATGCAACTCCTCATCTGCTTGTCTCCCACAAAGACTATAGCAAATGCACTGATGCCCGGCTGCGATGGAATACCATTGCAGCTAGCATTCAGCAGAAAATAAGCCCGTTGAGGGTAAGCTAACAGCTAAGTTGTAGCTTGTATCACATGTCCTCGCAGTGCACAACCCGACCTGGAACATCTTTGCAGTGTTCGTATCTTGCAATGCAGAAGGGACATATCTTTGCAGTGCAAAAAAACAGTCGTGGCATTTTCTACTTGGGAACAAGGGGTGTTAGTTATAAGGGACCGCTTGCTGTGCAGTCACACGAGACGGGACGAATGAAACGATGTATATGCCACTTCATTTGCTTTTCGACTACAACATTACCTTTTGAAGGCGTTTCTGACCTGTCAAGACAAAGCAGTTCATCAGGTGCTTATACTGATTAATTTCAGTGTGACAATGTCAAAATGCATCATCCTTTTCAATAACGCAACACAGTTTTTCTGGGCTCCACCACTACTCATGTTGGTTCCCAAGGTGCACTGGAAAGCACTGCAGTAGAGGGAAACAACATCGGATACAACATTTACTGAACTTTACCACTCCACTTGCTTTCTAACAGAAAACTAATTATGAATGGATGACGGAAGCACTGGCGACAGTGGGGTTCAAAAGACCCACCAAAGAACAAATCCTGACGGTAGCTATGGATATTAAACTTACAGTCAACTCACGTCCAGCTATTCGTCTTGTAGCCGAAAAATTTTGCTCAACGCTTAACTGATTTTTCGTCGTCGCGCGGTCAGTCTTCGTCAGCCATCTCCGGAATCACGAAAAGTGGCATATAAGTTCTGCTCATTGTTATCAGAAGAACCTTCGTCAGCTATAATTAATTTATTGGTAGGGAACAACAGTAAAAATGGGCATGTTTTGAAGAATACGACAACAGAAGACCTCAGAACTCTGAGGAGAGTAGTTCATAGGGAACTTGGTAACATCGCAGAGCTGTTGACTCAACGACTCATAGTACCTGACCCAATGACTCGCAGTATCAAATTTTGGCAGTTACTTGACCGACACTTCTTTTTGAATAATGCTCCGTACATCTCACAAGCTCGTATCACGTACAGATCACGTAAAAGAAGATAGTCGACTTCGGGAACAATGAGTGACGAACAATCAATTGAGGCGAAGTGATCTGTGTCTATATAGAAGGCGATGATCATCGAATTTGAAAACTCTAAACTTCCAATCACTTGGCTGCAAATCCGATAAAGACCGACAGAAAGTGTTGAAGTGTTGCAACGGGAGAAGTGCATATATTAGTTAAGATCTCGCCTGAACATGAAGCGAAAAGGGAATACGAAACTCGAGGCAATTACCCCCTTCTTATGAGGCATCTGTTGAAGTTATCTTTTACTAACTTCGAAACAGCTTCTCCATTCCAACGAGATTTCGACAGAGCAGAAATGAAAGAACCTCATCGGAAAATTCAGGCGAAGACGCAAAGTCAATGAACTCCGGTTTGCTAAACAACGGACAGCGCAGTTTGAAGCGACGATAGAGATGGCTTCATTGTTCAGTGATCGCTGTATCTTGTCGAAGCCATCCTGTGGACTTCCAGTAGCCATTACTTCCTGTTACTGTGAAAGATTTATGCGACGTGAGGTGAACGGATAACATCAGTAATTCTCGCCGCAAAAGATGGAGAGAAGGGTAGAGTGGGGGCGAGGAGGCGGGATGGGGGGGGGGGGGGGGNCGACTTCACAATCGAACGGATGAAACCTACAACGCAAGTAAAGAGTATTAGAAGTTCACAGTGCTAGATGGAGACGATAAACAGACCATCCAGCAAAGCGGCTATTTTTACACCTCAAGTGTATTCCGCAAACTACCAGTTAATGGTACAGCAGACTGTTCACCACTTCATATTCGATCCGAATAACGCCGCTTCCTATTTTACATTCAATGCTGCAATCCAGCGCTTATCACCTCATGATCTGTCTGTTTACCACTTCATGCTTCACATCGCAGTCCGTTTTTCAGCATCTAGCACTTAACCCCCCAAAACAGTTGTCTGTCACATTGTACGCAAAGCCACAAACCGCTCAGGAATCACGTAGACAGGACGATCCAGAAGTGAGTGTTGGGACATTGCGCTTAAATAAAACTGCCGCACGAATTTGCTGAGATCTAATAAACATGTGGTCTTAAAAATTCGTCAGTGTCACGTCATGGAAGAAACCATCAACATAAGAGAATAATACTAGCATGATTGAGAACTGTACGCATATTCGTTTTCAGAATTCTATTTCCCAAGTAACCACATCGCTCGAAGCAACTGGATTTCGCTTTCGCATCAACAATCAACTAAAGCATCGATAATGGACATTAAGAAGCTCTTGCAAATGTCTCACCTTCTTTAAAAAGTTGGCGTGACAGATTTGCTTTTGCACAGGAATCCAAACAAATGGCTGATCATATCGTCAACTTTTTCAGAAGTCAAGGAAATTCTCGGAAAGATAGTGAAGACCTGCACTTCTTATACGTCGTTGAAATGTGTACTTGAGTCATGTTATCAAACCTGAATTACAATAATTCTAATCAGTCTCTGACGTGGACAATTCAGCCCAATTCACTCAAGCACATTTCATTTCCGTGGGATGTTCATGAAAAAGGTTTAAAAATCCTTTTCCATTATGTAATAAAAACGTGAGTTCCTTGGATTGCTCGACTTTGTTTTAGAAACAAAGGTAACTAGGTAATGACCGACAGCAAGTTCGACAGAGTGATTGCCCATTAGCAGAGAAAATTACTTCTGGGTCGGAAAAAACCATTTCTTGACAGTCATTTAGTTCGGGCTAATTTTTCGGCTCAAAAAGGCGTTCCGTTTCCGGAGTTTCCACAGATACATCTTTCAGACAATCAACCTTCAGCGAAATTCAACAATCTTTTGTAGACTTTACAAATTTTCATGACGGAAAACTCGACATAAATTGAAACGTGGGAAGCACTTTCGAAACTAGAAGGGGCAAACTGCAGAAAGCACATCAAAACTCATTTCTGATAGAAAATGGTTACTGATAACTATTACACGGGCAGTTCCTCGGCCGCTCAAAGGAAGAATTTCAGCTCTCTAATGTCGTACGGGGACAGAAATATGCACATAGAAATTTCTAAGCAAGCATGAATGCATTCGTTTCACACTGCTTTTCCTGAAATGCTCAAACGAACGACTATCTCCCCTTTCTCATCTTTACAAAAAGGGGCATTATTCCCTATTCCACATCCTATATAGGGGCATTAGTGGGTTAAGAAGGCTGTCAGTAAAACGTTGTCGCCAGCCCAGCTTCAATGAGTAACTAACCGTTCCAACTATTCCACCTCATAATCACAACTAGCGTTGATGTGAAGTTCTTTCGTGATATTAACGGAAACAGTGATCTGATCTCGAAATAAAACACTAATGCGGTATGCTGTTTGGGCAATTTGGAAATTGAATGCACCGTGTACAGAATCACGTTAAGGCTTTCATGAACCTTCTGTCACATTTATGCACACTGTGTGACGCGCATCGCGTGTTCTTTCATCGGCAGGATTTTGATATCAAGTGGAAACGACGACAACGCGGAAATTGAAACGGATCTCACATGGACGGTTAGAATGGCACATCAAATCACCTGTTGCGAATCACCGCATTAATATGTGGATTTGAAGACGTGCCCTTTTAGCTTGCTGAATTCTTCTGATAATCAAAGGAAGCACAAATTCTACACAAACCCACACCTCCAAAACTATGGCACTGAACATGCCTTCCATTGTTATTCAGAGTGCCGTGAGAAACATTATGCATATTCAGCGCAAAAAAGGTGGCGGAATAATTGCAAAATTCTAAACGTTCTCGAAATACGTCTTACGGGAAGCTTGTTGCATATCATGGAATTCTCGTATTCATCCTTCAGGACTTTGAATGCCAAATTCAATGAATCCTTGATGTGCGATAATATCGTCACATCTGGCGCAATCCAGATTACGGAATATGGTGAGGAAATTGAGATGCCCCAGTGCTGGAACGCTTTGTGACACGTGGCAACTCTATTCCGCTACATCAAGGTATCAGGGCTCCCTGTATGTGAAGTTGAGCAGCCTCGACTAGTTCCAAAGAGGTCAGTTGTGCACGGATGCCCCCCAGTTTCCACAATGCCCAAACCTCGCAGCGTCGTCTGGACAAATGCCGACTCGAGCCACCCTAATGTGCGCTTTCAACGCTGAAAATTTGTTTATGCTACCAACGGCCAACAATCAGAAATCGAATTTATGAACTGAAAAAGTCTTCATAATATGGAGAAGTTTTATAACTTTATGGAATAAACGGCAAAAAAAATTTAAAGGATATTTTTTGACCGGAAACTGCCGCCAGCCATATGCTGTATTGAAGATTGAAAAGCGACGGAAGTTCTGAATTTGAATTTTGCCTCCGGAACAGTCAGGCCTGAATTTCGACCCTGCTTCCCTTCCCTCAAAGCTTCTTATTAGTTGTAATTTGATTTGAATCTAAGGCAAGCCACCTTGAACCCATCTGCAGTTTCGCGCGGAAATACACTCTCCCCTGTAACCATATTGAAGATAAATTGCTCTCGTCCTAGAAAAGCGCCCGCCGATATTCTGACGAAGAAATCGAACGAGCTGTGACGCTCTGCTTCAAAGCAGGATGAAGAAATGCGGATTTGCTCAGTGCCTCATTTAGCCTGGAGATTTTTGAAAAGATCCCCCCCTGAGGTATTGANNNCTGAGGTATTGAGGAGATCTGCTGACGCAATTTGAAGCTTCTGAGAAAAGCAACGAAAATCTCAACTCACCTTTTCTTACTAAAATATTCCGTCAACTTAAACGTATGCAAAAGAAAGTGTAGAAGAAACAAACAAACAAAACTCTGGTATAGCAGAGATTACAAAACAAACGATTAATATTGGCTGCGTAACAGAAGATAAGAGGGATAGCTCAATCAGAAGATTCACATCGTATGGGGGGAACCTAGAACTTCAAATCGCAAAAAAATTTAATCGATGAATCGGAAATGTCACTCATAATACGTTTTTAGGAACAGCAACAGGTGAAATTTGATAAACGACAAAAAATTTTGCTCAGCTTTTTACTACCGTCCGCACAAGAAGCTAAAGTTTCGAATATAAGCACAAGCCATATCTGGTCTCGGATAGACATATCTTCGATAGAATTCGTCTTAAATCCGCTTCTTTTCATCCACTCCTCATTTGCACATTTGCATAAGCGTCCGACTGGCAAAAATGTCAAGACTTTGAGTGGCGTTTATGAAACGCCTTCAAAGACAAAATTAACGGTCAGTAGATGTGTCACTTTATACGTCGTAAAGCAGAGACGAGAATGAAAAACTTGCCTTCAACGAAAACTTCTGTGGAGGACAGAAAGTTTTTTTTTGCATTAGACTGCACTGATTGAGAGCAATGCATTAGTGGTAGCATTTAATTTTAGGAAAAAACACCAGCCAAAAAGTGGTTCGACAGGCCTCTTATAAAATAAAGGAACACCAAATTCTATGAAGAGTTGATAATTTTAGCGATAGTTTGTACGAAAAACGGATGGGGAGCGAGGTACCTATAAAAAGGAAATAGCGCACTCAAAAAAGCACATGTCGAGATTGGCACAACAACCTCGTTGGAATGCAACGATTTGTAGAAGTATTTTTTGCTGCGGGTGAGGGTCAGACGAAAAGCACAATTCATAATGGACGACGCCATTGCAGAATGACGTCGTCAACAGGATATCTGGTTTACCGCATCAGCAGATAACACACTACTTTCCGAATAAAAGTTTCTTGATTAAAATGATAGCACCAGATGTTTTCAAAGCAAACTGCCATCCAACCACGACGTTTCCGCAAGTGTCCAATCCGGCTACAACGTAATCATTACGGTATACAATAAAGTGCCCGAGTCATTGTTCGCATACTAGAGGATGATCATAAATGATCAGATGACTGGATGTGCAGTCTAGCGCGCATCACGTTCATTTCAGTGAATTGTCCATCTTTAGGCCAGCCCGACGCGAATGTCAAAATATGGCCGTCTAGAAGAAGGAAACTATGAGGTTGGTTAACACTCTTGCATACATACAAAAGGTTGCGCCTTATCGTAGGAGCACGATTCCGAAATCCCGAGCTCGTTCTATTCAGCCTGAACGGAGATGGAATTTTCCAGTTTTTAGTGAACATTATGTGGAAACTGTAAGAAATAATACCTTCACCGCGGAGACTTCAAAATCCCTTAAATGCCTCTCCACTTGAAATTTTGAGCGTGTCAGTACTTCCGGTAGATCCCATCCAGGGAAATTCTCTTTTCGAACAGGAAGCGCCGCAGGAAGAAGCACTGTGAACAAACCAAGGAATGCGGATCATTCAAAACGATCAAACGCCATACCGGCATACCGGCATACACCTTCGGTAACGGCAAACAACCAATATGACGTAACGAACAAGATCGTGCCTTGTCGTTTCATTAAATCGCAGTCGTCGCTTTCCGCTCGTCCATAATAAAACTAGCCACATCTAAATGAGCATTTGTCCGTTTGCTGACTGAAACAGCTTACCGAACCAACATTTTGGTGACAATAACTCCTCCTTTGCCGCTCACGTACAAGCCGCCTTTTCGCTGCTTGAAGAATTTTTGTGACCCTTCGCCACACACTTCCTCGGTAAACAGTCAGTTCAACAGTCTATAAGAGTTCAACCTGAAGTGAAAGAATACAACCGCAGTCGCAAGTCACTGTGAAAGTTAAATGAGCTAAACGCTCCCAGCAACTGATATATCCAGCAAAGGAACGTATTCATGTGGCGTTCTTTTAGGTAGGTTAGAAGACTTGATAATTCTAAACGGTAGACAACAATCTGAGTGAATTCCATTGCATGTGCAATGTGCCACGCCGGCGACTGTATCCAAAACTCTGACATAGAATGAAGTAATGCTTCAGCAGCGTGGCACAATACTGCAGCACTTGATGGTATCGCTGTGGACTACCAAAGAAGATTCATTCAGCAAACTGCATTGGATTTTACGAATGGTCTTCGCAAAGAACCAAGATCGCTAGAAATACAAAAAACTTATTCTTTTCTTATAAATGCACCATACTCTGGGAACGCTGTGAAAACGTCATAAAACAATAAATCCCATCCAAATTAGCGAAATTGCTCTTTCATGACGCACCTGAGGTGCTTTATCCAACGCAACAGGACACACTCGGAACAAATTCAAGCTGCCGTCTAAACGTTAAGCGAGCAGAAACATTCGCCAGCGACTCGTATAGGATTAACTATGGAAAAATGGAACAACGATAAGCTGTCAGCCATGAAGTGCGCATCACAACTGGCTTCCGACACAATCCTTTTCCTAAAGCAAACAAATCGCGGCTTCTCAAGCACAAGTGCTTTAGCTATATTAAAAAAGAAAATCTAATAAAGTGAGCCTCACCTTCCCTTTACTTGCACAACCTGGTATATTTATTAGATTCAACGTCGCAATGCGGTATAGTATGACATGCAAATTGCACAATATATGTTGAATGCTGCAGCCTGCAAAATCGTCTTTTCCTATATACGCATGACTTCAAGCTTCAGAGAAAAGAATTCTCTCTTACTGCTTCTCTCCCTCGTAAGCGTGATCAGCGGGTATATGTGCAGTTGCTGGAAAGATTCATATTGCTCTTTAACGGCGAGAAGCACTCACTAGGGAGCTTGCTGGGATGTTGTATCTGCGAACACCTCCGCACGAATCTCGAACACGCCGTATCATTGATGCTTAAAATGCAGTCACTCAGGGATAATTAACATCGAACGATGAATCTCTTCCGGCGTCAATCACACAATGACGTTACCCAATAATACTTTCCTCCTTGCGCCATTTCATATTAGCGCATTTTGTTAAGAAAGCGAAGATCTTCAACAGAAGTGATATAACTGTCATGAGGTTATTAGTGCATCGATGAGTGTAGTCGCAGTCTAAACAAAACACGAAACGTCCACGTTAGCATCATCCCTCATACTGCAATAGAAAATATGCCGTTCATCTTTTGTTTAGTGGTCTTTACTCTTTCAGCAATATCTATTTTCATTCTTTCGTTTTTTTCTTCATTTAGCAGAAAATTCTTTACTCCGCTAAAATGCCGACTCAATGGGTGACTCTGTGATTGCCACACCGAAACCTTCTATCACAATTAGGGGGCAATATTGTCCCTCGAAAAACAGAAGCCGAATAGAGAAGTTCGCTTCATATTTAGCGGTCAACAACGAAAACGCGAGAAGCATAAGACAGGTACCCAAAAGAGGCGCAAATAATATGCACATGCACTTCGAATCTACAGCAAACCAATGTAACAGTTTCGGGATGTTGAGTTTTATCATTGGTGGATAACCAAAAAGAACAGACGGCCACCTCGAATAATTAGAGAAGCGGCCGTTTCTTAAAGTCGCACAACCAATTCATCGAATCACCATTGTTATTCCCGCAGAAAATCAAGGCACAAGTCTGCGTGAAATGTCAAACACCGCGCACAACAAAATTTAATCTACACACGCAAAATCCACAACAATATGTAACGTGTACTGAAGAATAACTTCTTCGAAAGTGATCAAGTTCGCCAGTGTATGTCGTTAGAGCATGCCAAATAGCGTTAATCAAACAGAGAAATTGTAGCTGGATGCACCTGCGGAAATAAGCGAAACAAATTCTACATATCGATGTCATGAATCCATGAATATTTGAATAAACCGAGGAGAATTTCCCACACATGTCGAACAGTTTTTCCGACGACATTCCAATATGAAGTGCGATAGAAGGTAAATCTGTTTGTTCATATAATGACAGTTTGCTTCTTCGACGTTAATGAAATGCACACAATACATTCCAATGTGTGCACATAACAAAACGATCGCTGAATGGTGGGAATATTGAAAAATTTTCTCATAAATGTCGAGAACCGTTCGGGAAAACCTTCCAACGTTATCTCATCATTAATGAATATAAACTCGGGCTTTTTTTGGAGGGGGGAGGGGGGGGGGAATTTCCATAAACGCAGCACTTTCCCGTAGATACCTTCAACGCACCATCAATGAACGTTGTTCAAAATGTTTTATTTCACTTCTGCTGTCGACTCTTCGTGGTAGCCAATGCCTCCGCACTCTTCTCAGCTATCGTCTTCTATGATGCATCGTGTAACAATAAACTACTCACTGATAACACTACCATTTACACAAATTTCTGATTACTCAATAAACGCGACTCGAAAGATGGACAGCAGTAATCGCTCGCAACTGCACTGCTTCTCCTCGGAAAGGAACGAGCGAATGTTAAAAAATGCTACAAGGTCGCACAATTCCTTGATGCAATACACTCACTCAAAAACATCCAATAGCTAAAACGAACTCGTCTCACCGCTATTCATCAACGGGTACTATAACTTGAGCCATAATGAATTTTGTTACTCATCCACTTTCGCTGGATGATAATAAATCGCATCAAAAACTTGAGCATGATGCAAACTACGAAAATGTGTGAAGACGTTCACCGTATTCATCGTGACTTTGCATTACTTTAAAATTCGGGCATAACTTGTGTGTTTGTTTTATGCACTCCTTAAAGACGTGATCCTTTAAAACGCTCCGCTTCGGTGGAGGACATCCGCGCCTTGTTCAGTGGGACATATTATATTATTGGACCTTATAATATGCCACTATTGATGCTATGAAAAACGAAACCTGACAAGATGTAGAGCAATCGGTGCAGATGCTCCACATATGTGCGTCTCATGCGCTTAACAGAGATGGCTCCTCGCAAAAACGAGGACACGTAAGCCAGGAAGGGACTACGAGAAGGTAATATGATATGTGCTCCTTGCAACCTAGCACATAAATAGGCACTTTTATCTGCGCCCCCAAGCGAAGCCGCTAAATGTAGCAAGGCAGCCAGGAAATTTGCACACAGACAGTAATCGATAAGAAAAAATTACAGCCAATCCGGAGCGGCGACTAGCTGGCGCGCAGCATCGATGAAAAAAAGGAGAGCTCAAATTTGCAGAAAACTGAAGCAGAAAGAGTCAAAAAGTGCAAATCTGAGTTAACATTGTAAAAAAAAATTTTCACAACTACTTAAACGCTAGCTAGTAAAGCTTTTCTAAAACATCGATCAACGGGCCAAAAATTTTGGTTGTGCAAAAAACTGTGACTTGAAAAACTCGTGCAAAATTTCATCGAAAAATTCAGGACGAGGATTAGTTGTGCATGAGCGACTCAATCCATTGGAGCAACTTGCTGCATAAACATCGAAAAATAAAGGATCATCAATGTGTTTTCCCGCACGCCTAAGCAACGTTCAAATGCAGAGGCAAGAAGGCGGTAAACGAACTGACGCATCACATAAATGAGCAACGGCATCATGATCAGATTTTCCACAGAATTCTTTACAAAAGATACGCATGCCTGTCAAAAATGTGCAAAAGTCATCGATCAAAAACGCTAACGCTACAAAAAGTGTGTTACAAAAGTGATTTGAAAAAGCAGTGAAGGTTGACGCCTATGTATCGTATAATGCAATATTTGTTTTCGGGTCACGAGCAAATTCGATCGCACTGCTGAAGGGATACTGCGACGATCAAAAACAACTGCGACTCAACCCTGAGGGCGATCTAGGATGAAAATATGCAGTGGTCGGGTCATATCGCCATAAAATTCAATGAGCAAATCAAACCAGTGACTGAATTACGCAACTCCATTCATCAAGTCCATTACAATGATTCAATTCCATTCACCAAGAGAAGCAAACGGAAACAGCAGAAATCTTTCAACTCTTCTCAACAATACTTCCTCTAACAAGCGTTTCTGATACTGCTTATTTAGTGCCTTCACTCTACTCCGAAATCTTCGAGCAATGGCTCAAACAGTGCAGCAATGTGACATCATACTTTGCGACCCATAAGTTAAGTTCAGTATAGCAGCCCCACTTCATTCGATGACTTTTCTTTACTTTTGGAGTATGCACAGCAGGTAAAGCATGGACGTCACGCCACGTGCACCTATCTATCCTATAGTCTCTTCAAGTAAGCGAGGACTCGCATCGAAAATTGGTGTTGACAATGACAACCGATCGACTCGCCGAGAGTATGCACTGGTCGGCTACCTAGGCAGCTAGCTGCCTAAGAGATGCGAGTCGCCGCAGCGAGCGGATAGTACGGCTGATGCGACGCGCTACTCACAGCAATGCCGTCCAGCGATGCACAGCGTCCGTTCCGCAAATAGAGCCGCCAGCGAGCGGCTGGTGATGAAAAACGTTGCGGGAGCCAGCGGGGCTGCCTACTTCCATAGACTGCGTTGCGTGCGTCTTGCTATACGCAGAAAAGTGCTCGCATCCTTAAACGAGAAAACAAACTGACCTAGAGAGTGCCCGTTTCGGTGAGGTACAAACACAAGTCGATAAAGTACACACAAACAGAAGAGCGTCGACGAACGGACGAGGCACAGTGACGCGAACTTGTTGCTTCTTCGTCCTTACAAAAAACTAACTAGTGACTGTATGTGACGGTTATGCCTGCATTTGTTGTGGATTCACACGAATGTCAATGAAACTTTAGCCACTTCATCCACCACAAACGGGGTGGATGAAAGGCTCGTTTGTCGTTGAAATCGCCAATGAAGCATGAACGGTTTGTATGTGCACACAGGTGCTGCGTGAATACATCTGCAGGGAAACATGCTGAAAGCTTCACATATTCGTTTTACTTCAAACTGTCAGCCCATTTGAGCACTGCAGCTGCTTGCCAGTAACTCTGAACTACCGACGTTTATTGTACGATCCTCCGGCTTTATTTCACTGTACCAGTTGTTCGCTGACTTATCATCATATGCCCTCAAACTACTGCGACCGGAGCTGGAAAATGAGGAGGACCACTGTGGAAGATGCACAAAAAGGGCAGCGAGGAGGGCTAAATGTGCATTCTGGCCGAACTTGAGGTTGCGCTGCAAATTGCAGAGTTCACAAGCCAACCAAAGAAGCCAAAGGGAACAAGCACATTTTCTGTGAAACGAACTTTATGGACCTTTCCTCCAAACATTTGTTTACAGCTAGTGAGAAAAGAAAAGTTTCATACACGTTTTGGTAATAGCCCCGGAAATCTGAATGCATAAGGCGTACAATCGCAGTCAACTTCGATAGCACAAGGCAAAAAACGAATGCATGTTACTCACAATTTGTTTGAAGGAGTTTCGGCGGACGAAACCTTTCAAGAAAACGATGAAAACATTTCAGTGATTGATAAGAAATCTGCGTTGAGCATTCCGCAGTAAATACAAACGAGGTAACGGCACGAATGATCGATTTTAAAGAACTGTGGTTTCGACTTCGGACCCGTCAACACACTCTCATTAAAGCGTTGGGCCATTCAAATCGACACTGATTCAACAGCGCAGCCCGCCCCTAGCCGTCGTTCCTCCGTTCGACACGCTGGTCCGCTCCAAAAGTACGACAACGACAAACTCCGGCCAAAGATCGAATTCAAGTTTGCAGGGTGCATCCATCTTGTGCAGCAAGCGCGGCGCTTCGCCAGGAATTTCTTTTATGCAACAAGCGTTCATCTTGTATTGGTAATGTCTTGAACCGAACAGCTAGGCAAAAGACGAAAAAGAAAGCGGAAAGGACGGAAAGGGGTGAAGCGATGCAAAAAGCGAGATCACACACATACACATACATACGCACACACCACAAGCACGCGCAGCAAACGAGCACACACGCATGTATGAGCTTCGCGCATAAACGGGCATTCAAGTGGGGATTTCTAGCAGACCGAATGCAGCCTTACGCTGTACTTGGGCTGCTCGTGTGTTTATTCGTGTTTATCTTGTCTCATTTGCTGTGGAATGGCGAATTGCTTTCCAGAGTGGCGCACCGTTTGTAGTCACTGCTAAACAGCATCCAGCTGACAGCGTGCGAGTTGTTCGCAAAACGTCTGCATCGTGTGCCTCAAGGTGAGCTCACCCATCTCAGCGTCCTCTTCCTCCAAACTGCGAAGGAACTCATGGAGGATTGAGCCACATGTAGCAAAAAAAGATGACTCACTTGTAACGTTGTCCGCAATCAGCACCAACCTTTCAAAACGGGCACTTCTAGGAGGAATTCTAGAAGTGAGCAATGAAATGCGGCTATTATTCGCTTTTCACCCTCGCTACACACAAGAATTATTCAAATATCCGACGACTGCATGTTGTGCAACGCTTTGCAACATCACGCATAGTACGATATCCTTCGTGAACATTTCTTAATCCTCTCGTGGACGCTTCTTGATCCAATTCTTAATCTCCGGATTATTACGTAGACGCTTCTTAAACACTCAGCATTTCGACATTCACTCACGTGCTATACGCTTTTGCAAATTCTTCCCGGAAAAGCGCATTATCACAACTCCGGGTTGAGTTATCGAATTTGATGCGGGCAGCATGCACCAAGTGTTGACATTCCCTCCATTTTACAATAATCGCTGTGCTACAGAACGGTTTTGTGGATGATAAAAATGGACAATCAAAATAATCGGAATTTGGAGGTGATATTTTGCATATTTTACTCTTTGCTGGCAACTGAAAGTAAGTGACCAGATGAGCGGTATACAGACGTGCATATTGTGCCAGTCACAGTTTANGTTTGTATGTGCACACAGGTGCTGCGTGAATACATCTGCAGGGAAACATGCTGAAAGCTTCACATATTCGTTTTACTTCAAACTGTCAGCCCATTTGAGCACTGCAGCTGCTTGCCAGTAACTCTGAACTACCGACGTTTATTGTACGATCCTCCGGCTTTATTTCACTGTACCAGTTGTTCGCTGACTTATCATCATATGCCCTCAAACTACTGCGACCGGAGCTGGAAAAGGAGGAGGACCACTGTGGAAGATGCATAAAAAGGGAAGCCAGGAGGGCTGAATGCGCATTCTGGCCGAACTTGAGGTTGCGCTGCAATTTGCAGAGTTCACAAGCCAACCAAAGAAGCCAAAGGGAACAAGCACATTTTCTGTGAAACGAACTTTATGGACCTTTCCTCCAAACATTTGTTTACAGCTAGTGAGAA
>JAARMF010003627.1:0-12802 GCA_022844705.1 Toxascaris leonina
TGACGAAAAGACCTATGTCCTCAAAACTTCGGTCAGAAGGACTGAGAAGGAGGACGAGAAAGATGCATTATCTGCACAAAACCGATGCACAGGGAGGTCCCAAGATATGCTACATTGATTATTTATGCAGTTGCTTCTTGATATACTTTCACAGCAGAAGTCTCTTTGGACAAGTGTTTAACTTTCTTAGGAGCCCCATGTCTCGTCTCGGATGAGGGATGGGGCTTCTAAGAAGCAACTATGTTTCTGTGAAACAATTTTTCATGACTTCCTGTTCTAGAAAGTTTTAATTTCTACCCTCCTCACTCCTCCTTCTCCTCTCCAAAAATCGCTGAGATACTGCGCTAGTCCTGGAAATTTTGGATTCATCCAAGACTGGATTTGTAGCATCCTCATTGACAACAGGAGAACGTAAGGTGTTTCTTGAAATCGAATTCATATCTATTCGAATATAATCTCAAGATTTGAGGAATTTTTGTTGGAATGGCTAAAATTGCATTTTTTTTGCAAATCGATAGGCAATATGTCACAGAAATCTACCTTGAAAGCGGATGATTTGTGAAGGGGCTTACGAATAAACGTGAGGTGGTCGTTTCCAACGAGACAGAAAGTTCTTCGACCGAAGTGTGACACACGTTGCAGGAAATGATGTAATGAAGTAGGAAAATTACGTGTTGACGTGCTGCACATTCCAATCATTCAAATCACGTGAATAACGCTCCGAAAATTCCAAGTTGAAAAGATACGAGGAAGTGTTGGTGTTTTCACTCGCCGCAGCTTCTGCAATTTCCGCTTATCTTCTTGGGTATGTGCAGAAAAAAAGAAGGCAATATGAGGAAGTCGTATAGTGTGAACATATTTTCCGGTGCAGTTTTCGTGTGAAGACGAGAGGAGGTTGTGTTTACAAAAAATTTGGTGGTTATTTCACACTATTAACCAATGATTATCCAGGTGAACGGGCAAATCAGGTGTAGAAAATGAATTGCCGGCACTGAAAATTTTTCATTGGAGAAGCGCACTCCATTCCAAGCATCAAAGTGATTAATTGGGCCGACCGGCAAGCATTTGCGACACATAATTAACCAAGCATTTATTTATTTATTTGTTTATTATTGCAGCATCTGATGAGTAGTGTACAAAAGTCGGGAATATTAAAAAATAAAGTGACTTAAAAACAAATTGAAGAGTAACTCGACTTAGGCAGAAACTGAATTTACATAGTAAAGCAGTTGTCTTGGCCGCATTTCTTCCGCTTCCGATTTCGACCGGAGCGTTTGAAAATTCTTTCTATTCCAGTTTTCGAAAATGTCTTCTGATCCGATTTAGTCTTTACGAATGTCATATTTCTTCTGGTAATATATGTTGGTATCTATTTTTTAGCCAACATTTTTTCGTATAATGGTTCAGTTCGGTGATTCTTTTAATCATGATGACGTGTCTTCTTGCGAGGTCTTCGAGTCATTCTGTTGCTGGGCTTTGTTCTCTATGAAGCTGCAAAACCCTCCTGCTGAATCAAGGGACTCCCAATCATTCCAGGGATGGAGGGGAGCGGAAAATCTGAGAGATGAATCATCAACGGCGAGGAGCGTGAGTATTTCATAGAAAATGGCCAATTCATAACGAGTACTTAAGCACTCAATTAAAACAACCGCATATGCGATCCACAGAACACATCAGTGGTGGGGGAGAGAACAAATGTCGATTATAATTGAACTCGGTTATCTGTTTTTGAATTGACAGGAACTAGAGGGATGGTTTCTGATTATTTTAGTAACAATCGGGAAATTAAATAATGAAATCGAACAGCACAGCGAACATTGAATTTCTGCTGCAGCATTGGCATCAGCTCCCTACACTGAACCTGCCGACATGACTGCCTCGCACTTTGTCAACGGCATCTTTGCGCCTCACAAACGGTAAGACGATTTCTCTTGCAAGGCGGTAAAATACGGCTACAGATTTCCCCGCCCTTGCGGCTGGACAACTGTGGAGATCGTTTTTGTATGGCCACTCCCTCCGTGAGAGGGTCAGAGATTACACTTCTTCGGTACCTGACGCCGAGGCAATGCCTTGGCGAGGAGAAGGATTCCCGTCGTGCAGAAAATGCCATTTCTGAAAAGACGAAAATTTAGAACCTGTTCCGCTTTGTCCCCACACGGCCGCATCCTTTAAACGCTTAGAATTCGCGACATCTCTAATCTCAGTGCTTTTGAGCCTCTATGATTTTGGATGGGGAAGGAGGGCCAAGGAGTGAAAAGTCATGGAGGAAAGAAAGGAGAAAGGTAACGAACTCAAAGAGTGTTCCCTATTACAACATTTTCGACATCGCCGTGCATGGGAATTTTCACTGCTAAATCAAACAGAACATTATTCACATCGATGATCTGGTTACCCCAGGTAGTACTGCAAATTGAAACCCTTTTAAATTACACTGTACCAACTCCCGGACTGATTGTGACGCGTTTTGCCACATTCCACCTGGAAACGAATTCCATCCACGTTTTGCCTTTCCATCAAACGAAGTCGTATAACACTGCCATATAAAACTGCCTTATGTCATGCTCATTTAATGATTGATGGGCAAATCTTGAAGTTTTTTACATAGTTCGTATATGAGTTCTATAAATTACTTTATGAATAAATTGTGTATGATTCATAAATNGCAGATCTTGAAGTTTTTTACATAGTTCGTATATGAGTTCTATAAATTACTTTATGAATAAATTGTGTATGATTCACAAATCGAAACGCGACATTTTGTGTGCATGTTCTAATGGTTTTCTTAGCTACGATTCTGCACTACCGATGAATTCACAGTTTCGAGGTTACTTGATCGCCGTTATATTTCACCAGCAACTCTTTAAGACGTTCGAAGGTTGCGCTTTTCGTCACCTGCTTGCTGAATAATATTTCTTACTGGTTGAATCTGCTGATGGTTGGATGCGCTCGGAACCGATCTGCTTATCGCTTCGGTTGTTTAGNAGATCTGCTTATCGCTTCGGTTGTTAACATCCATGATGGAGTAGCAACTAAAAATTTGTGACGAGGTGGCAATAACAGCGCTGATTTTCGAAAGTTCCTTCTTTCTCCTCCCTCACATCACCGCAGCAAAAGTTTGCTTCCTGTATCATCCGTAGTGCGATAGTATTTGATATTTGTACTTTATCAAGACAGTGAAATATGTTCTGTGCTCCATGAGGCTTGCCTGAAAGCTCTAGAAAATCCAAGGAGATGACTGAGTGAGAGGCCACCCAGTTGCACTTCAGCCGATACACATTGGTGAGCCGTATTTATGATGGCGGTAGTGCCGCTTTTCTAAAGGTGGTGGTACACAGAACAATCCATTTGCTTTATGTGAACTTTGAAGGTATCGAAAATGATAATAAAGCCTTCACTACCTGTGTCAGTAGCATTGCGATGCCATTTTGCAGTGGTTCTTTGGAAGCATGTAAAATCATGTGAAAAAACGTGATGCAGCTCCNGATCATGTGAAAAAACGTAATGCAGCTCCTTCAAATAGCTCATGGGTGTAGAAGAATGGTGAGATTCTTTCGTCAGATTATTCCTCATATTGTGCGGGTCGCAGTGACGGTCCATATGTGGTCATCGAATGAGCTTACAGGTGCGAGTTGGCCACCTGATAAAGTGGTGATGCTGAAAGCTCAACTTCAGATATTGCTTTCGCGTCCACTACCCACCGCCTCTCCAGAATGCATGCGAGTACCTTACAAACTTCGTAGCAGGCTCACATCGACGTCCGTCAGTCGTCTTAGACTGTTGAAGACCGCATCGTCTGCGCGTTGCTGGGTAGTGTTTCAGTTGTTGTTCTTTTTCATGACATTGCTATCATTAGTGTTACTGCAGAAAAGTGGGATTTTCTGTGTGAACTGCCTCTGAATTTGTCAGTTATCTCTTTCTATCAAGAGACACTCAAAGAAGGGGGAAGGAGATCGCTTTTAATGGGATAGGAACCGATGGGAATCTGGTCAAAATTTTGAAGGTGAAACGCAGTGCTTCTTTCTTTCATTTTTCTAAGTGGTAGTTGTGAGGGTTTTTGTGCATTTTGGTTTTCCATTAGTTTGCTGCAGTTATAAAAAGATTATTGACCATGTCGTGTTATGGCAAGCCATTCCCTTATTCGTTCGTTTCCGCAATGAAGAATTGATTCTTTGGAGGCAATTTTTGACCTCGGTCGAATTCACTGCAAAATCCAAAATTTCGCTTGAGGNGGTCGAATTCACTTCAAAATCCAAAATTTCGCTTCAGGAACGAAGTGAAAAATAGATGGCAGGACCTCAAGTGTGTCAGTAGGAAAAATTAGCTACATTGTGAGCTTTTCAAGATAAGTTTAACTGGATGAGTCGATATCTCAGAAAAAAGAATTTGCTCAACCGCCAAGTAAAATTCCCTTATATGACTTTTGCTGTAAAGGGAGAGGCTTAAGGGTTGGGGGAGACATGTGGCATTCTGCCATGCTTGTCGCCCATTTTGGTCGCTTTCTCGGATTGTGGGATAGATTCATCCCCTAGTTGGAAGTGAAGGTGAATTTTGTCCGTTGGCACTTATGCATGGCAGTTCGCTTATGTCTAGGCGCGTGCAGTGAACAGAAAGAATTGCTATAAATCTTAATAATCAACCCATATATACGTATCAGCTTTACAGGAGGAATCAAGAAGTATTTTCGAAACATTTCTAAGCAAAAATGAGGGCATCATGAAATGAACGTGCTGTCACGACAAGCTGTTTTGGACATCGATTAAGATGACTGTATTCATTTAATTCACTGGGATCATTTTGCACAAGCTCGGCCACATTCTATTGGAGCCAAACTGAAGCATTTCTCTCTAAAATTCGATTTCATCTTTTCAAATCTGAAAGGCTTAATGGTGTTTATCATTTGTACGTAATTTATAGGATGCACGTGTTTCGTCGGTGTCAGATATAGGATTTGTCATAGCCGTTATATATTCAGTTTGTGTGACTCCATAATTAACACAAAATACTAAAAATAGTGGAAATCAAGGAGCTCAATAAAGAAGTGCTCGTTGTATGCATGTAACCTGAAAAACAGACGAGCTATTATGTGCCGGAGACGTGGAGCAGTCACCTTTATTGCTACCGAGGGGAAAGGCCCTNTTTTATTGCTACCGAGGGGAAAGACCCTCAATAAGTTCCACACTCTCTCCCCCTCCTCCTTCAAGGTTTATTTTTAGTAACTCACATTGGCAAATGCAGCTTTCTTGGACTACCTAGAAAGGGTCGCTGTACGATGACGTGATCAATGTTGTCATGTGCTTCCTTGGTTAAGTAGCAGAAAACGTCCTCCATGTACGACGTCGGGTCTTAAGTGTACGGCAGAATGCGCCATATGTGTTTCGCACTAGGCTACTTTGCTTACGATATNGTACATCATATGTGTTTCGCACTAGGCTACTTTGCTTACGATATGTTTCGCATGGGTTGTTGGAGTGTGGGGTGCCCTATGTTTCTGATCATACAAACACGGATTTTTTCCCCAACGTGCTGTCCGGTGCAGACGCGTGGAGATCCTTCTGACAAAGGATATGTTCATTGACATAAATAATTAAGTGAATAGTGTCTGATCAAAAGTGCGAACCAAATGATGAAATGTTGCAAAGCATTTCATCACTTAATGATACCTGTTTCTCTTTTGAAACCAAGTCAAACTTGGTGTATCCTCTGCTGAGATTTCTTGCAGCACGTAATAAACTTCATTTATCAACGAGCTTATCACGTGAGGTTGTATACCGAAGCTATCACGTTCCGGTTCGTCTGGCTACAAATCTAGCCCCAGCACCCCAGAATTCTTGCGGTTTCGATTTTTGAAAGTGCTTTGCAACACAACAGTAGTTTAACCTTCACGAGCGGTATCTGATGTTCAGCCATAGGGTGAACTTGAGTTCTGTTCGCAGTTGTTTTCCGCTCTTGATGACTTGTATTGACGTTCATAGAAAAAGTAATAAATAATCGTGGCAGAAAGCTACCAAAACTGCCTCCTCGTGGTCTGATATCTCATTCTTTTTTCCCTCTTCTTTTCAAAGAAAATAACCTGAAGCAGCTGAATCCTGGGTAGTGTAAGCTAGAATATTGCTTTTTTATGTAAACAAAACGCCAGCATTCCGTAACCGACTGTGTTTAATTAGGTGGAAATAGCTGCGCAGAAATGCAGTTGCACTTACTCAGTTCTGTTCGTTTTTGCGTTTTTATATGAGGTGGCCGCCGTCTGCATGATGTCTGCGTGATCTGGGTCCTTTTCCTTTCAATCTTCCCTCGGTTCTGTTTTCCCATAGCAGCCGTCAGATTTCGCCATGGGGACGAACTGAAATGAGATCTAAAACGCCGAGCTTGGCAGCTTTGCTCGAGATGTTGTTGGCCAGTCATGTCATCAAACTTCTTTTGTTAGTTGTTTGCAGTAAGACTTGCTTATGAGGCGAACGTTCAGTTCGAATGAAGGCGTGGAAACCCGAGTTGTGTTTTCAGAAAATGATGAACAGTTTGGTGAGAAGGTTAGCAGAGAATAACATTTAACAAGTTTTCTTTCCTAGGCAAGTCTCGTAAAAAATTTCTCGCAGTGCTCTGCCTCGTGGCGTTCCGTCTTGATTTTCCTTCAGTCGTTTTTTTTTAATTTCCGTTTATCGCTTGTCTATATACCATACTTCTTTAACGTTTCATCCAGCTTGTTCCTTTCCCCACATTTTCGCGTGCAACTTTATCTCACTGTTAATGGTGCTGTGAAGCTTTCCTTAGTAGAAAACTTAAAGGACCGTCTTTCGCCACATGTGTGCCGACATTATTCGAATTTCCGACGACTTTATCCTTCTCTGAATGCGGAACCTTTGGTTTAGTATCAGTGAGCTAGAGGTCAATAATTAACGATTGAAGGTGATCAATTCGTCAATCCCGGTCCTGGTTGATTTCTATGCTGACTGGTGTGGACCATGCAAGATGCTCGCACCAAGAATAGAGGCGAAAGTGGTCGGTCGCCAAGGACTGGTAAGTGTAATTTCTGTGTGCATGCCAGTTTGCTCGTTTAATCTGTCCAATTTGGCTTAGATCCTTATCGGAATCGCATGTGGTCGTTTATTTTTCTGTGAAGAAATTTATAAATGCACATTTTATGGCACCATCCATCTTTCGTTGATGAAATGGTAGCTGGTAGCTGATCCTTGTGCATCAGCAGAGCATTGGATTCAAATTTCTGAATCATTTACATATTCGCTTGCCTCTCCCTTATGATTGTTTAGCAGATCAGCAAGAGTCGTTCTATTTACGTAGTTGACAATATTCAAATGAATGCTCAGAATGAGGCGAGTTTGGAGCCGTTGCACTTTATGGAGTCGATGTAAAAAAATTGACTGCTTTCGGAATCTGAGGGAGGAGATCGAATCTTTTATAGAGTTCGGCAGGATGTAATCAGCATATTGTTTTACGCAGCCAAACTTTCGCATGAAAAATTACCGCTGACTTAAGCGTTCTAGGTAACCCTCCACCAAATTTCATCGAAGCTCAGTTTAACCTCAACAATCTTTTGAAATGTTTGACTAATTCTTCATCGTCAGACGAATAGTTGCTGCACATCTGATGCTCTTAAATGCAGAGGTGATGGGCAACAATAACTGAATGATTCTGAAGTAAGGGCGATTATTTTATAGGCTGAATTCTCATAACTGAAGTAGTGATAGCAGACTCCGCTTTGGTTTATCNTAGTGATCGTAGACTCCGCTTTGGTTTATCGGTGGAACAATTAGAATTAGTGTCCAAATTTTTACCGCTGTCTCACTGAAACGATTTGTTATAGTATTTCATTTAGGACATCTTAATTGTGATGCGCAAAGTATCCACATCATTTTTTTTTTCATCATCCCATGACTTTGTTCTTATATTGAGTTGCTGCGATCGAGGTCATAACGTGGTTGCGGTTATCGATTTCTAGATGGCCTTAGCTAAGGTCAGTGTGGATTACGCTGCCGATCTAGCGATGGATTACGAGGCGTGCGCCGTGCCGACGGTGATCGCGTTCAAAGGTGGTGAGCAGGTGGGTCGGTTCGAAGGTGACAATGGAGATGCGCACTTGGACGAGTTCATTGATAACCTCTTGCAATCTTAACCTATTCAGTTGCACATTTGCTGGTACTTGTGAATGAAATTGGGTCAAAGGGAATTGAAACATGCAGATATCTTTTTTGCTTTAATAGCAGAGCATATGGGAAGAGTGTGATGGTTGTAGTGATTTTTTTTTCTATGCAGGTTTGTACACTGCGCCCACTAAAGAGAGATTTTCGACTCGACCATCGGCGTCGTCGTCATTAAACTCGCAGACTTATGTCTTTTTGATGGACAGTAAAGAACTTTTTTTTGAAAATGAGAGTGCACGTTACCATTCAAAATTTGTTCTAGTAACAGAATTGTGTTGACGCATCCAACTTCTTTGTTGACGCCTTTATGTCAAGAATAATGTGAAGGCCACCATCGCGCAGTAAACAAGTTTGGCTGATGTAGCGGGTTTCTAATGGATAAAGAGGGAGGGGGGGGGGGGGGGGTTTATTCTTGTGTAGTGATGTGCTGAACGGGTCACAAGATATGTGCCTACTATTTCATATTAGTTGTTATTCTGCTTGTGTACTAGTATTTGCATATTTTTCAAAGATGTGCGAAAATGTTTCTAAAAATCGGCTGTGCGGAGGCGTTGTCACCAATAATTTTCGGCAAGGAAGTATTCGGATAAAAGTTGTGAAAGTTCCTCTTTATCATTTATACACGGCTGCAGTTCCATCGAATGGTCATGCAAAGTGCTGAATTTCATCAATTTCTGAGGGAATGTTTAGTTCCGAGGAAAATGGATAGTCGAAATGAATTGTGGAAGCTGGCTTATCAAGTAATATTCAGCGCTATAGTTATCATTACTACGTCCAACATCCTGTTCATTCGCTGAAGCCATCAGCCATCTTGTGAAGAGTAGGTCGTACGTTGCGATGTGTTTGTTGCTGTCTGCTACTCTAGAACTAAAGGTGGTTTCTGTTAATTTGCTTGGTTAGTCTACTTATAGTGATGGATTGTTGAATACCTTTACTTGATCGATTTGTTTTACGCTTCATCGTTGGAAGAACTGAAAAACGAGCTTTGCTTCAGTGACGTTTTAGGGCGGTTAACTGAGAGCGGTTATGGTATTCCGCGTATCATTCAACAGAAATTGCTCTGCTATCGATTAAGCTGCTTTCAGAATTTTGAAATCATTCTTTTCAATGAGTTGGATTGCATAGTTCGAAAAATGTGAAGTACAAGCAAGTACAGAAAGAGTTTTATGCGTTTTGTGAACCTCATGTCTTATCAGCTAGCTGAGAATTGTTTCCAGTGCCGAGCAGATGAAACAATTTTCATTCGTGAATATTTGTCGAGTCATCTTCTCAAAAGTTTTGCATCATTTCGAAGTGATCAAAAAGTCAGTCGCTTGCTTTCGAGAGCTAACTCACTTCTCTTGAACAGTCAATTCTAGCTCACGCACTTGGCTAGAGCTCATCTCATCATCAGCATGTTCACTGTGCGCTAAAGCAGTTAACATAATATGCGGTGTGCGTTATTGCTTTCGTAAGCTTTATATCGATAAATGAACTGCTGGATCTATATGTACGGATTCTATCAGTCTGTCTGTTTATTCATCCGGATTCTCTCACAGTTCACGTTTAACTTGCCCCTTGCTTTCATCATTTTATTTTTCATTCTAATCAGCTCGTACTGATTCCTGGCGATGGTTTTTGCATGCCTCAAGACTTGAATTTGCGAAACGCAGGGCTGACTTGTACCATTGTGCGGGTGCCTTTGCAAATAGCATCACGAAATTCGGTGAGTGTAGTTTGCAACATAAAGTACACATCCTATACCGCAAAACCTTCGAAAAGCCCACTTTTTCGAGTTATGGCCATCGAAAGGTGCAGTTGAATTGCGTCCGCTTTCTAATCAGTCAGCTTGCGGAACAAGCGCAGAAGCATGCTTGAGAGCTGACAAGACTGATTCTTTTGCGTCCCGGTCAACTGACCAATCAGGGCTCACAAGTTCCTGAGAGGTAATAAAGTATGCCAAATGCTGCCTGCTTCAATATTTGAATTTATCTGACTGCTAATAACAAATCGTCCAAATGAAACATCTTTCTGTGAGCTGACCGGTGAAAAATGTGCGGACTCCTTCTGCCACTTCGGTGGTGTGGTATGCATCGTAACGAAGCCGACACAACTATGCGTCTGACAGCTGTTCCGTAGGTAGTGATCACCGAAATCCCGACTCCGATAAGACGTTTCCCAGCTGGTACTAATCGCTTTCGTGATTTTGTTGTGAAGGAACAGTAGCATATCCACCTTCCATCAATGCACTCACGCCTTGTCCGTGCTCTTTAACGTGGATGATTTTGCGTTCGATGAGAAGGAACAGGTTAATAGCGCAGAGGGGTAGTAGTGCGGCGTTATGACATGATTAGTGGAACAAAAGTGCACACGACTCTATCACATAACAACGCCACTGGTTGGCATAGCGGGGATACGATTGCGGGTTAGAGGATGTTGCAGTGCCTGGTTTGCGTGTAACAGAAGTGATGAAAAACTATTGCATGGCAACTTCTGCTTTCACTTTAAAAGTGGCACAACACTCTGCGAGCATAACACTTTGCAACGAGTACTGGACGAATGAAACGAGCAAACTCATTCGACAAAGAAGTGAGTCAGTACGCAACGGGTGTTCGAGGAAGGGAGTTTCTTCCTCTTTGTTGCATCGCTGAGCAGCTTACAATGGAACGAACGACTTTCATCAATGGAACCAACAGCTTGAAGTTGGTCATATTTTTTGACAAAAATTCGCTTTCTCTATGGTATTGCATGTTAAACTTTGAGACGTTTTGAAAATAGGTGTGTTGAAAGAAGCGTTCAATAATCGAGTGAAAGCTTTTAGGCATCGTGTGCGTCAACGGTGCCTATGATGATCGTTGATATATGGCAGTGATTAATTTTGTCAGTGATATATTAACAATCTCGAAGGCCGTCTAAATGGGCGCAAATTTCCCCTTCAAATCACGTTTGAGTTCAGTTTTACACATGGGCGGAAGAAAAATAGCAAAGTTATCCCCGAAAAAAAAGAGAAGCANAAGAAGCAACATCAAGTAAATATTTGCTAATCGCTTTTGCAAAAATCGGAACGTGGAGTACAACTGTTCGAGGCGCATTCGTTCGGGGACATTCCCCGGAGATGCATTCGTCATGGGTGCACTTGCCCCTAGACCCGTTATACCTGTCGGATTTCGCAGGTCTAGTGCCTTAACTAAACCAACAAGACCATTCGTCAATTCGCCGGCAAAATGTCAAGAAGTCATATAAGAGCAACGAAGCGATGGTTCCGAAGCTGCTTGAGTTTGCAGAAGAAACAGGAGCAACCACAGGTGCATCCACGCACACAAATAAGGTCACAATAAAGTTCATCAGCAAGGTTATGCATAGTGAATCTATTCATGCAACTGTCTCAAGTCAACGCTTACAGGTATGATCGAGTAGACGTTTTATCCTGCGTATTGGTTAGAACGTGGATGCGGGAATGATGAATACGACGGCGTTGTAGAACCGTGATGATTTCACGGAATATCTCATAAGTTCGATGTAGGTTATCCATTGTTCAGGGATATGATATTTAAAGGCGAACGTCCAAGTTGAAAGGGATGCGTGTTCCTTTTGAAGTGAACGTGGAAAACTCGTGAAGGAAAGGACACATAGTTCTTTGTCACGCTTTTTTGTCATTCTGAGACACAAACTTTATCCGTCATGTCTTGACAAGGAACGATTTCTAGGAGGCGTTTTAATCGTTATTCAGCTTCCTGAAGCAAAAATAGTGATACTGCAGAGTGCGGAACGTTTTAATTCCTCCATTGTGGCCGTTCTCACTTCTAATCTCTATCACTTCTATTTCAATATTTCTTCTCACAGAATATGCCACACTCACCTTATCAGTTACCTGTCAACGCTTCTGTGAAGGATCATCCATCAGCTGTGATTGGCGATCAGCAAACATTGGGCCAGCTAGTTCTGTTGAGAAATTCCTTAGTGCACCTCAGCTTAATGGCTCTAGTATGTGAGGCAACTCGTGGTAATAACACGCCTGATTTTGTTCAGAATCACGATATCGCCTTCGTTCTCGACATCAGAGTTATAAAAAACTTTCACAAATGACCACGCTAGAATCCATTTCTTGCTCAATATTTTACCCCTGCCCTATCACCATCAAACAATGTGACTGGGTTAAAGCAAATGCTATTGCAGTTAACTGCAGCCTGGATGCCTCATTTATGGAATGTCTCGATATCAGTGAAGTGTATGATAAATATACACATTTTTTGTACGGCGCAAGAACCTTCGGTGCTCCACTCGTGAAATGAAAAAATGCTGTCCCAAACGTCGCCCAATCATATCCAGCCTACTACGATGAAAAAGTATTTCTTATGGCTCGGTCGTGATAAAGGCGATGAATTGGGAGCTTTTTCAAAATGTGCTAATGATTTGCGAATAAAATGCGAAAGCAGGATAAGCATGTAATCTTTTGTAAACGCCTTTCATCCATCCATGAAATCGCCAGTGCTGTTCCACAAGGAAGCGCTGAAACGCCAAACCTTCTTTTAAGGTCTTTTATAGCATTCACTGCAGTCTTCTGAACAGCCACATTCAGTCTTTTTACATATCGACGAATCCCATTGAATTACACTGCTTTTGTGTGAATACGCATATATATATATATATATATATATATATATATA
>JAARMF010003629.1:0-18943 GCA_022844705.1 Toxascaris leonina
CCTGTTCATGTTGAATCCTCTGTTCGAGGACGGTGAAACGGATAGATAGGCTCCTCGCTGGACGGAATTGCGCTGAGGGCTATTGTGCTGAACACTGCTGAGGTTGATTTGTTGCAGTTGTCTTGTGGGTATGACCCGCTTTTATTTAATTTATATCTTTGTGTAACTCAAGTTAGTCAGTGGATGATCGTTCATAAAAGTGCGAACTCGAATTTGTTCAGAAAGAACATTAGAGAAATTATTGGCTGTTGAGGTAATTTGATTTGTTTGTGTCACATTCATACAGCACTGTGATGTTTCGATTTGAAGGTATTGTCCCATTATTCCGACGGTTTTGGTGAATGGAGCGGAAGGTATCGGGACGGCATGGTCTACTAAGGTCCCGAATTATAATCCGCGCGAAATTGTCGACAATATACGAAGGCTGATTCGAGGGGAAGAGCCTAAACCGATGGTGGGCACACTCAAAATATTTAGTGCCTTTTTATCTATTTATTCTTTAAAATTTTTTATTTAATAAAGCAAACCCATCATATATATATTCTCAAATATAACAACGATTTATTTTTTTGACAACTTTTGGGATGTCTGAGTAATCCGATGTTCGGCACATTGCTTTGTTGTGTTGGAGCGAATAAATTGTTGTTCTGTTTGGGTTCAAAGAAGGGCCATGCTTTACGGAGAGTGCGCGATGCGTGTGCAGTCAGCACGTGCTTTTTATTTTCATGGCATTCCACAAACCTGTATTTTGCCTTGTTGGCCTAAGGTAGGTTCTTGAGGTTGCATGTTATAGAGAGCTAATGTTGACATACCGTTCTTCGTTTCGATGTTCTATTCTTAAATGCCGCAAAGGATCCCACCTGTCGATGCACGATGATAATTGCACTTAATGAGCATTGTAAGAAATCACTGGCATATCGGACAGGTAACTGATACTTTTGGTAATAAACTCACTAAAAACTTGGTGATTTCAACAATTTTCAAGAATCTTCTCTGAAAACTGTTTCTGTAGTGAAACATGAGATCCATCTTCCCTCTCAGATTTTTAGGTTTTCCTTTCCGTGCACTCTGCCCTCGTCCTTTCTGTCCTCGGTGTGCGATAGCCATTGGTAGAGGAGTGGAGGGCAGTAAATGGGCTGTAAATAAAATATTTCATGACTCCTTCAATGACTTTGCTTTCCTATTTTTAAATGGTTGCTGAACTTATGAGGCGAAGAGAGGAAAGTCATTGCTTCTTTTAAAAGTTTGTGAATTGCGAGCTGGCACAATGGTTATGGTCCTCCCTGAAGTCCGGGAAGTCCGAGGTTCGAATTCAAGAATGTAGCGCTGTGGTCACGCCGTAAGCTGGTTTAGCCCTCAGAAATGAGCAGCAATATTCACAGTATTTTTAGATGCCATGGTTCAAGAACTTCCGCGGCACGATCGAACAACTAGACGATCAACGCTTTGCGTGTAGTGGAGAAATTGCGATTCTCAAAGATGATACCATCGAAATCACTGAGCTTCCAATTCGAGTATGGACACAGAACTACAAGGAGAGTGTACTGGAACCCTTATTGGAGGGTACCGATAAGCAACCTGCTCTCATCCAGTAAGTGAAGCTTCACTGTCCTATTAAGAAGGGCAGAGGATCCGAGGGGCGAACGACGTATCAGTTCTTTCTTAAGAACTCAGCTGCGCTTCCGCTGTCTTTGATTTCGTGTGCTTATTTATCGTTTACTTGCCTGGTTGTTTTAGCAACCAAATTTACTCATTTTCACTCGGTTGTCAGATCAGCCAAAGATAATAATTTTGTTGTGCGGTTATATAGCTAAAGATGATACTTGTACGGTTATGCAGCCAGTCCTTTATTTGCGTTTTAGTGGGTATTCATCCATCTGGTCGTTCACTGTCTTGGCAGCTTAATCACCACACGAGAGAAATGTTTTGAAACGTTCAGCTTGAGCCTTGCTAGCTTTGCTTTTGATGAACTCATAATGCTATGATGGAGCAATAATCAAGTCGGGTAGCGCCCTTTTGACAGTGTTTTGATTCTGATTAGTTTGTTGATTGCTTTTCCCACTGGGTGCTTTCGACGAGCTTGGATCCTGATGTTTTCGTTTTTTAAGCATAAGAATGCTGTTCCTTCCGTGATGTTACTGAGGTGATTATTGCTGTCGTATCTCGGATAAGGATGATTTTTTTCGCCGTAGCGCTGCTGCCTTCTTGCAGTATCGAAAAGGAGTTCTGTTTGTTGTCCTGCACTTCCTGGCCACCTCCTTCCCTCCCCTCCCTTTTTTATGAGAAGCAATCGTGAGGCACATATAGAGTTCGGACTGCAATCGGAACGGGAGGAAAAGCAAAATCGGAAAGGATGGGAGAAAAAAAGCAAAGTCATCGATTCTTGAAGAGGGTTATTCAGTAGTTTCCACAATTGTCAGCTTTGGTCGTAATGCATTCCAGATATTTGATGGGATCAGGTTGTCTGTGGTAGTGTTTTGGTGCTCCAAAAATCGGCTGAATGCATGCTCGGTGCATCTACTGATGTAGGTTTAAGCATTGGAAGTTATGTTTGCAGAGATTTCAAGGAATACCATACAGACACGACAGTTCGGTTCGTTATCAAGATGAGTGCGCAGAAATTACGTGATGCCGAGATGGAGGGTCTTCACAAGGTTTTCAAATTGCAAACGGCCATCAACACTAGCTCGATGGTATGTGGATTTGCATTAGTACTTTTATTGGATTTAATTCTTATAAATGATTAGAATGCAGCATAAGGATGGTTGAGCAGCGTTAGTTTTTGTTTCAATCGTGATAGACTATAATTTTATGTTAGTGAGGACGTATACTTATTTTAACAAGTGACGCCTTGTTTGAAGAAACAGGAAAAAAAAGCTTATTTAAGGATAAGTAAATCTAGCAGAACGAATATGATATTCATAATGAAATTTTTTGCGCTTTTGGGAGGTCGCCAAATGAAAGGTCACTGCTTAGCTATTGTCTCTTTTTCTCTTTCTGGAGGATTGAATCTTTGGAATCAGTCTCTTATACCGAATACTTCTTTTACGCCCAAATCCCTTTTTGCTTTTAGCATTCACGTTCTTACTTTATAGTGTTGTTTACCATCTTTGCAAGCATCGATCTACAGATATTTGTTCGCACTGTCGGTTTTCTTTTTCTGTTCAGCAGAAGGGGGCGATATTTTGGGACCTGCGAAATTTTGTTGTTCTTTTTGCTGAACATCAGTGGTCGTCATCATGGTATCAGCATATTGGTTTCGTTCACTCTGTGCCATATACGTGCTCCAAAATTTCATGCGGCTATTTCTTATATGATAACACCTTGCGCTCTAAAATATGATAACACCGCGCAACCTCACGAGCTCTAAAATACCCTTGTATATGTGAGTTATGGTAAAGCTAAGACGAAATAACCGCAACGATAAAGTGGGGCATAGCAACAGAGGAATACTGCATTGCTCTATGCTCGTGGGCTAGCGCCTGGGTTTTCTCGTGGAATTAATGCTAGTGATGTGGGAGTATTGGCTGATATCTTCTTGGCAACGGTGATGACATGCGCGTGTTATTTATTCATTTCAGTGAGTTTGCCAACACAAAGATATGACTGGATGAGAACAGTACAATAAATCTTGGTCAGAATAACCTGAGGAGCTCGATGTAGGCTCGGGATTCAATCCAGGACACTGCCTTCATATGGAAACAGTCATTATTTGAGTTGAATAAGATTGTCGTTGTATGAATCTCTTCAAAATTCTGATCCACCGACGTTGTGATGATCATATGATAACTGCAGGTACTTTTCGATGCGGCCGGATGTCTGCGCAAATTTAGAAATGTTGAAGAAATTTGTAAGGAATTCTTCGAGACACGTAAGAAGAAATATATTGAACGCAAAGCCTTCCAAGAGGGCATGCTTCGTGCACAAAGTCAACGACTTTCAAATCAGGTATTTGCTCGGGAATTTTTGCTTTGCTAAATCAGTGTTCTGTGTGGGACTAAAGACCCCCTGAGCTGAGGTGGGGATTTTGAATCAGATTTTGATCTGTTTGTAAGGGAGGGGTGGAGATGAGAGACTTCGTTGATGTCAAAATTTCAGTACCCCTCGACTAGCAGTAATGGAGTGCTGTTGTTGTTTACGCGCTTCTGTAGTGTTCCACTTGGTTGTTAGCGATCACAGAGCTACTCTAGAAACAATCCGTTTAAGCGGCTTATTGCACTTTTTTTTTGTCATAGCGGTCTATGTTCATTGATCGTCTGCGTCATCTTATCTCCGTCCGAAACGAAATAGGGCAGAGGAATTCTGTAGCCACAATCTCCAGTGAAGTGGTCTGAGTTATAGCTAAGAGATGTTGAGAGGTTTTCCTTGCCTAATGGCTCACCAAAAAAGCATTTCAAAGAAGAATTTTGGTTGAATTGATTCCGTTTTCCTACCTTCAGTTTGCTTTTTCACTAGTATAATCTAGACTCGGCTTGTTGTGCTGAAAACTGCGTTAAGCCGGTCACTGCTATTAAAATGGTGACACATCCAAATAAAGCAGATGAATGCCTTAGGTTTTTTAATGGGTCCCTATGCATTGCGTGGCTTTGAAATGATTGTTGAAACGGTGAATCGAACGGTATTTATTTCGATTCCACTTATTGAGGAAAATGAATTCATTTCTGTTGTTTTCGCCTTCAAAGTTGCTATGAATTTGCAGGCTCGTTTCATACTGGCGAAGATTAAAGGCGAAATTTTGATAGAGAACAAACGCAAAGTGGCTATCGTTGAGCAGCTGGTGAAGAAAGGCTTTGACCCAGATCCGGTAAAGAAATGGAAAGAGCTGCAGCGAAGGAAAGAGCTAGAGATGACTGGAGAGGTGGAAGTGGATGAAGAGGAAGTGGAGCAGGATGAGGAGGAAGTTAGTGCTTGCGTTTACAAAGTTCATTGCACTTCGGAGTGAGTCATTTTTAAGATAATTTTCTGGTCTCCTCAGGAATTATGTGTAGATATGGAATGAAAATCTTGTTTCGTAAGTTTTAAGTACCGCAGAAATTTGGCGTATTGCTTTCCCATCCTGTTTTCCCCCCTTTCCCCCTCCCCTTCCCATCCCTTCGCTCACCTCGCTCATGTGAATATATCGGTTGTGGGAAGGTATCATATTGTGGCCCACCTGTTTGTATAGGAGATGTTGCGTTTATCGATCCGTTAAGCGTTATATATAGGTGGTTTGAATCTAAGTACCTATTCTAAACTATACCAATAGATTCTTTCTAGGAGCACTTCAGCATTGACAGCTAACCTTGCTCTTCATTTTTTGTTCCCAAGGTTGCATGAAATCTGTGCGTGAGTTAGCAAGCACGGGTCTTAGTCGCAGCTTGCTTTGAGAACTCGACCGAGAGTACTTGAAAACTAGATTGGCCATCATATTTCCGCCTCTCCTGCAGATCTGTGCATAGCAGTTCACTGTGATTTCCCTTGAAAGAATTCTTCTTTGTTTGCTTATTCTAGGGTAATGTCTGTCGAAGAGGGATGCTTCCCATCCACTATAGCTTATGAACATATGTACAGATGCTTGTGTGTTGCTGAGCTGTTGTCGAGCATTAGAATGTTATAAAACTTTTAAGCAAGCAAACGTTCCATCCTCACCGTTGAAGAAGGATCTGGAGAAGAAATTGAGTGATTACGACTACCTTGTTGGGATGGCAATTCTTAAGTTGTCCGAAGAGGAAAAGGATAAGCTGTTGCGCGAGAGCGAAGCCAAGATGAGTGAGTTGAAGGTATGTGTCAATTATCTCTTTCAGCATCGTATGTCTTCAATATACCGCAATATGGTGCTGGATGGGGCGATGCTCAGAAATGAAAGCATTGCTAACGATTCACCTCTCCAACATTTCTACACGCTTGTGTCCCAATAGCTTTTGTTCATATTCATTTATTTGTGTTTAAGTGCTCGAGCTGATGCAGAAAGTTTTGCTAATTGTGTTCAGAGATAAAAAATTATCTCCAATGGATTCGCCGTTTTAACGTATTAATATCGGTGCGACGCCTCAGCGACAACTAAATTTTGGCACAGATGATTTTCCATCGAGTAGTTATCGTTCATTTTGATCGAAAGCTTTTATTTTCCAGCATTGTCTTTACGATATTCAACAATTGTTCCTTTGAAGTGTCCGTCTTTTGTTACGCACCTTTATGAGCTTTTTGAAGTTTGTAATGGCTGAGTCTTTGTGGATATTTATTCGAGTTTTCGAAGGTGTTCGCTGATCTCGGCAGCCGTAATCAAATAATTTATATGTGATTTTGAGGAATTTTTGAATGCTGAGAAAGTTCGGGAACTCGAAAATAAAATAGAATATGCTCTTCAGATTCACGCGAATACTACTTGTAGCGTTAGAATGCTTCTGTTGAATGAATGAAACTGATCAACCCCTCGCTCAGCATTGTCGAAATGTCAGTATATTTCCCCTCACCTCGAAAGAGACACTCGTGACCTTCATGATTTCGGGCGCATGGGCAAATACAGTTGCCAAATGTTATATTGAAGCCAGCTCCAATATTCCTTTAGATTAAGCATTTGACAATGGTATGGATGTCAAGGAAAGTGGACCGGTTTATTGCTCCAAAAGAAAGCTGTCATCCTGATAAGTGACGGTGCGTAAGGTCAAATTAACGACTTGAGTTGCTCGATTTTTCCAGACACTGGAAGATATGACGTGGGCAGATCTATGGAGCGTGGATTTGGACAACTTTTTGGTGGAACTGGAGAAACAGGTGCGCTTTTTGTTCGTTTCTTGATTTAACTGGGAAATTATGTGTTTTGAGTGGAAAGAATTAGACTGAAACGTTTCGCTTTTGATTCATAACAAGAGACTCTAACTAGAAGTTGACCTAGAATATATCTCTGTGTGATTGATTGATTTTGATCTGGCAGTACATAAATAAGTAAGTCAGTCAGTTGTCACCACCGCATTAAGTTGATCGTTTTGTTAGTTAGTGAAGTTGATCAACGATTAACGCGCTACACTAAGAACTCAGTTCTTAGTGTAGCGCGCAGAAAGTGGAATTTTTGCAGAAGGGTTAGGGATTATAAAAAAAGATTGGATTTGAGTTTGGGATGTGGAGGTAGTATGAGGCTTCCATTGGACTGGGCTTTATTATAATTGACACTATGTCTTCCTTGTCTATCGAGTATGTGAGTATGTGAGTATGGGTTTTATATGCATTGAGTGTTTCATATTGTGAGTGTGGGACTTCTAATGCGCATCGGATGTGAAGCGTTTACATAATTGAGCAACGAATTTAATGAAGAAAGCATCAATATAAAGCGAGATTGCTTTGTAGTGATTTGAGAACGGAAAACAGCCTGCACTTATCTTTGAATAACCGTGCCGTCTCCTCGGCATGTTGCCTTTGGGGCTTAGTCGATTGAATTTTCGAAGAGTTTATTCTGGCACGGTTGGTCAGTCGAAGTAATGAATGTTGTTTTACGTAGGTGTCTTCTTGGACAGCATTTTTTAGCGGCTTTCTTCTCTCAAATAATGCTAACTGTTATTAGCGTTTTGTTCGCAATGTTTTGTGTACAGTGATGTTCTCATCCATAAACGGCATCTGGCATCTTCGACTCTGCCCTTTCCACACTCACAACGGCTTGTTTAAGTGGCTTGAAGGATAATTTGAGTAGATATTTGTTGCTTGTCGTCACCTCTCCCAAAGACTAATGCGTTTCAGGAGGCGAAGGAGAAGGGAGATGCCACGCTTCAAATCAAAACGGCTGCCAAAAAGATTCAGAAGGACGCACCGGGCGGCGGTCGGAAGAAAGCAACCTCAGCGCTTGCGTCGGTCAGTTTAATAAATACGTAATGATTTTTACAAATGAGAGTTTCCGTTGGATTTGCGATTCAATACTGCCCAGTGTTTCAAGATTTCCAGCCGACGGCAGGAACAAGGTCCCAACTACACAGTAAAATGCATATGAAGTATTATTGCAGTGATGTTTATTATCTGCCGTCGCTTCTTATCGACTTTGCCAGGGAATAAAAGCCGAATCGCTTAGCTCTTCGAAGAGGGTCGTTGTATTTAAAGGCGACTCGGAGCGAAACATAATCATAGTATTCTGAGTCACTGCGAAGAGCACGTAGTTGAGCGTGAATGCTTTCATGGATATTGATGTTGACTTCAGGAAGTGATGCCTGACCCGACTGGTATTCGCGTGGAGCCGAAACTGGATTCGCTTAAAGAGAAATATGAGGCCAAGAAAACTAACGAAGGTGAGCCGAAGGTGCGCAAGCCACGAGCACCCAAGCAACCGAAGAAACCCAAAGAAGAGCCTGATGAGGTAAGTACTTTCGTAGTGAGCAGTCGTTGCTTTCCTGTTTGTCCCTTTAATTAGTGATTTTATTTGGGGCGAAATTGGTGTTTCAGCATGTGTTTGATAATCGGTTAGCATGTGTTGGTCAAATTTGATGTGATGAAGTCATCGTGGTGCATAGCTGTGCTTCTTAGTCATTTGTTCCATCCTGGTGGCTGTGAAAGGAGAGGTCGAGAACAACTGCAGTACTCATCATGGTCAAGTGTGACCCATGTTTACTGCCATTCGTCAGCTCCATCAGTACGAAAATTTGAGTGTGCAATTAGTTGTCGTTGTGACGCTCCGATCCTCAGTGCGAAGATTTGCAAAGGTTTTCTCTCATCAATCTTTTCATTCATGTCTGTTAGGCGGATTGGTAAGTGATTGGGTTTTATTGGATTCGTTGTTTTAGTCATCCCAATTCCCACTTATCATGGTAGTGATGTGCTTAATATCACTATCCATCCAATTGAAATATGTTTCTAATTGCTTCTCGTTTCGCCTTAAAGATCTTTATGAACCTACTTGCAACGTGATTTTTTTCAGGGTGGCGAAAAGACGGATAAACCGAAAAAAGTGAAAAAAGAGTGTAAGTGTTTTATATTTGCGAGGAGATGATGATCTTTTACATCGATGTAATCGTTGACTATTTGATGCAAAAAGGTTAAAACGATCTGTGCATTCACTCAGATATGCACTTGAGTGCTACTTTTCTTTTCTTTTCGTTCGTATGATGTTTTTCTTTTCAATTCTTAATCCTACAATAGTCATGCCGATGAAATTCAGCAGATGTAATGAATATCATAGAATCGTCTTATATATGCGATTGCGTTCTAACTGCTCGCCTCGCCCATGATGAAATTTATGCTTCTTTTTTCTTTCGCGGGTCACTATCTGTAAGGAAAAGACATTGAGTGGAAATTGCAGAGATTTGATTGAGACAGTTTTTAAGTAAAGCGGCCTCTAGAATCGATCGGCTGCATAGGCGAATGTATGTTAGGCATTGGTTGTTTCATGAGGCTAGTTTGTTGGGTACGTATGGCGTGGGTTCCACATCGTGTCGTTTTCTCGAGGCCAGTAACGTTATCCGAGAAATTTTGGCCAGGCATAAGTATGTGTGGTGTCGATAATTGTCATAATGGCAAATCAGTAAGTAGATTTTTTTCACTATGATAGAAAAAACACGACTAGTATTGTTAACTAAACTCGTCATTTATTTCCCATATAGGCGGAAAAAAGGATGTTGATCATGCAGCCTTTAATGATGGCGAAAAGGAAAGAACTGTAGAATGAAATCAGGAAAACGAGGTCATATATACGGGTGGGAATATATAGAACAGAAGTAAACAGACGTTGCGATAAACAAGTGCATGAGATAGATCTTTACTCGTTTACTATTTTCCAATTGCTGACAATAAAGAGTTATTGAATATGGATTAGCGGTGGCAGTTGGCTGTTTTGCTGGATATTAAATCCTTTCATATGTTGTTTTTGAGCCATTTCAAGAAATTATCGTATTATCTTATCTCTCAGAAATGTTGAACAGGCCGATTTCATTTCCATGAAACGATGAAGTGAAATTGGTAGGCTATTTGATATGACTTACAGATCATCAAGTCTCTTTAGCTGGTGCATCACCGAAGAAGAAGAAAAAGAAGAATGAATGGGAAACGGATAGCGACGACGAAAGTGAGGTTGACGAGGATGATTACATCATTGACGACGATGACGATGATGACGGCATTGTGGACGATATAGTGGAAGTTAAGAAGACCACTGCTGAGGATAGAAAACGACGGGTATGCAGTTTATTGGTCGATATCTTGGATGGCCAGGCGACATTTTATTGATCGGTACCTTGGGTAGTGGGCTTGGAGTTTACTGGTCACTATCTTTAGTGGCGGAGTCATATGCGATAGCCAGTAATCGCGATCCCCCTCATATAAACATAAAACTCGTTCCAACTGATTATGTTTGTCGAAGGATGTGTTACTCTTTTTTTGTTTCTTGCTCGCAGTGCATACTGGAACCACCACTGCCATAAACAGCAGTTTTTAGTTGAACCATATTTCTGGCTTGCAGTGGTCGCGTTCACTTCGTCTGCACAGTGCTGTTCTTTAGTTTTGACGAACTGTAGGTCTGCTTCTAACGAATATATTTTTGTAAGGATAAAGCACAAAAAGGAAGCAACAATCATTTTTCTTTGTGGAGCAAATGTTAAGTGAAACTGAGAAAGGGGAATTACGGGTATTTTGAGTGGCATTTTTATTCGATAATGGCTTATAGTTAGAAGGGTGATCGTAAAATGCTGGCCGTTCACTCATCATCTAGTTTTTCCAAATCGCAGTCGCTTTAAGTTGATTTGTTGGTTTGCGCCCATCTGATCAAATATTTGAATTTTGTTGCCGATCGTTTAGTTAATTGACAAATTAACCAAATAATTGTTTATTCATTTACAAATACAAAAATTTAATTACTTACTCGTTTATTTATCTGAAGAGCGAAACCACGGCGGCCGTCGGGAATGAGGCAGATGGGCCTGTCGATTTGGTTGATGATGAAGCCGGGCCTTCGAAGGCAAAACAATCGAAGCGAAAACACATTGAATCAGATGACGAGCCTTCTGAACACCAACAAGAGGTACTTTTATTTGAAAACGAGGTCGCTCACGTCAGCATCAACGCACATTAGGGAAACGCATTCGCATTAGTCGAGCAGGTGGGAGATTTTGATTTCAAAATTGTCGTGCTGGGACCCGTCGTCGTTCCTTTTTGCTAGTTCATTTTCATTTTGTGCGCCGCTACTGTTTCGACTCGAGGTGGTCATAGGTGAACAAACTGCATGCTTTGTTATCGTCTCAGTAACAGAGAGCACTCGCTTATAAGTGTTAACGAATTTTACTTTCTTCAGTCAGAGTTTGACTTGCTGGATTCCACTGGGAACGGAGGTGAGGATAGGGAAGGATCGACGAAGAAGAAGGAAACTGTGCAGAAGAGTACACGGAAGCCAAAGGAGGAAGCCGAAAAAAAGAAGAGAGTGCCAGCGAAACCACGCGAGAAAAAGGAACCTAAGGTTGATGAAGAAGTTCACCATTTTTGCACTCATTCAGGGTTGAACATTGCTTGTCAATCATCTCTGCGTCAATTTGCGGACAGTGCAGATGTGGTGATGAAGTATTGGGAATTCATATGACTTAGAGGCGATGGGTGGAAATGAGGCACTATTAGCTGTGCATTTCTCTGTCATTTCTCACTTACTCATTTGAACCTTTTGATTTTCATTAATTCTTTGTCGTAGAATTTTTAGTAATCTGCAATGCTTGTTTGTTGCATCATTGTGTCGAGTTTCGTGAAGAGGAATAAATGCAAATGCAATTGCTTTTCCCTCTAATTGGGCCCTCTTATTAGGGGATGGGAGGTGGAGTGCTTACGAATATTGTAGTAAAGCCGTTACGGCCATTTGTTGCTTGCCCCAAAGCAGCAACTGGTCGTTTATGCATTCAGTTGCAGTTAGTGATGCCGCGTCTTTGTTTTTTGACGTCTTAGTTAATAAATGTTCAAAGTAATTCCATAATTCAGCTAATGTCTCGCCAAAGTTGGTCACTTCCTCTTAGTACCCAATAGTGGTGCTCTAATGATAGAAATGTACTTCAATTCGCAAGCCGATAGGGTATTTCCAGAGATTGTTAGCTGATCGTCGGTATTGTAGAAAGGGAAAAAGCATTCGTTGGAGTGGAATAGCGACGACGAGGTTTCCGCTGAGTCACCATCCGAGGCAAATCCCTCAGCCCCACGTCGTGAGGGCGGTCGTCAACGTAAAGCGGCGAAATATACCTACGATGACGATGATGACTTATCTGATATAAGCGATGAGCCAAAACCGAAGAAGGGGCGACGCAAGAAGGTCAGTGACGATGAGTTCGACTTTGACGACGATTGAACATTGTTTTCGGTTAGTTTTTGTTCACCAAATAGAGCTGGAATAATTTCCAGCACTTTTGATCAGATTTGCGGCCAAACTGTTCATCAGCATTCTGCATATTCACGGCACTAAACCTTCTCACTGTAATGTGCTGTTGATCTGCCAATAACTCAGGATATTTAGAGGAGGGGAGTGGGAGAGGGGACGCTCAGCCCAACTGGACTTTTTCAGACCTCTCATCGCATGAGATATGTGAGTGGGGAAGTCGAAGTTTTGATCTGAAGTAAGCATATTTTCATGGTGCATCTTTTTTGAGATAGTTAGTTCCATGTGAAGAACGATAGTCTTTAAAAGTCGATAAAATGCTAGAATAGATTCCTTCGCCAATCAGATATAGTGAGGCTGTCATTAACTCTTTACCTTCCCTCTCATCTCCCTCATCCCCTCACATCTCCCATCATTTTTCTTTTCAGCTCTTCGTCGATATTTTGCATTGCAAACCTCTTTTCTTATGGTTCTCCAAAACGTAATTTGGATCCTCATTTTTTATTGTTATTGTTGCTTCTTATTTTGCTGACCTTCTTGGTTTCTTGCAATGTATTTGATATATTTGTTAATAAACTAAAACCTCTGATGTAATATCTGTGGGCAGAATGCCATGCGGCGATGCATCGCCTATCGGACCAATGCTGTCATCACCATGTCCACTGTGAGCGCCGTCATTAACCATTCGCAGTTATTTCAATTCCGCTCTCCATGCACGTAGAACGAGTTTTTGCAGCAGTGCGTCCCTACGGATTTTAGTGTTTGCAGAGTGCTATCTCTAAGTGGCACTATCATTAGCCACCTGAGGTGATTGCTGAAAATCGTGGATGCAATCGGTTGTTTTGTGATGTGGTTGCTAGTTTCGTTGACTTTCTGAGATTTCCGCACAGCTGCAGCAGCTAACCGCTGATGATGATTTTCTTGTACTCTTATTGTTTTCATGTAATATGCATACCTGTATTTTAATTAAAGCGGTTAAATTATTTTGCGGGAGCAGCTCTTTTAGAAAGGCCGTTAAACTGCCTTAAAGTAACTCATGACTGTAGAGTAACTGCACTGAACTGAAAAAAGTTGTGAATCTGGATAAAATCCATTTCCGGATGCGACTGGAATCGGATTTGTCCTTCGATGAGTTAAGTCTAGTTCCTTATGAATCAAATCTATTCGCCAGGTCAGCTCAAAGCCACGTTGCGCACAGGTCACGAATCATAGCGCGAAAGAAGAAATTGACGATGGGTTTTGCTCCGCAAACATCAGTACTGCAATCACCAAGGGGTGATCTCTTGTGTATTTGCGTCAGAAACGTTATTTAAACGATTGTGTCAACTGTTGTAGCTCTGTGTTATGTGCTGTTGTTTGTAATGTGCTGTTTATGTGATTGCTTGAGTGCTCTGTCTACTCTTTATTCGACTATGCACTCATTTTACTTACTGAATTTTTCCCTGTCACACTTCTCATCGTATACTACTTTGTAATATGTGATGTCATGTCTGTTTATGTCTGTCTGACTGTGTGGTGGTTCCAATCAGACAGTCATCGGAGCCGAAATTAGGTAATTTGATGCTTATGCGACACACCATGGGAGGCGTCTCTTATCGTTTTGCAAGGTATACCAGTGACTTCATTATACGCATAAAAGGGCGTCAAAAAGCTTGTGTTGAATTTACGCCGACAAGAACGCATAGCTGCACTAGTTGAAATGTGATGGTATCTTTAGGCAAATGTTTCTTCTTTTTTTTTAAACTTACTTATGAAACGGCGCGATCTGTTGAGGAGGGTGCAAAAACACGTATCGTGCCGATTGCTGTGTGGGCCTTCTTTGATTGCTTGTAATTTCGTGTGTTACAGTCTCTGATTTCTGGTTTTTTTTTTTTTTGCATGACGTAAAGACTATTCTCTGAAAAATTTCTCCCGTTTCAAAACTACCTCCATTACCCATGGTCGATCGCATGGTTGACCGTCTAGTGTTTTCTTCATTTTGAGACACCCGTCATTCAAACGTTTAGAAGCGCTGGGGGAACAGGGATTAAAGTGTTATGTTCCTCTCTCCCCCCCCCCCCCCCCCCCCCCCCCCCCCCCCCCCCCCNCTCACACCTTTTCTTTACTCCTTCCATTGCTTCTCCATCTCCCGTCAGTTCGACTTCGAACCGATGCACTTCCTCGTAATTTAATGGTTTTTCAGGTTTTGACTGTAACTGTTTTGGCTTGGCCTTTCATTTAATTGAATTTGTTTGTTTAAAATCCAAGTACCATTTTCTTCATTCCTTACTTCCGTAATAAATATGGATAAACCGCATCCGTCACATTGTAACCTTAAATCCATCATATCTGTGTAGTTTCCGTAAGAGGTGCACCTTTGAGGAACTCAGGGGAATTGGCTTCACAAAATTAATCATCGGAAGGAATGTTGTGCTTCTTTTATCGAAGACACATGATATTGGATGGAACAGAAGATTGGGCGTCCTTTTTCGCCTTCGACGCCTTAAATTCAAAAGAGGGGAAGGGCTGTTGCATGTGCCATGGTTCATTGAAAGGAGGGAACAGCAGTGTTCAGGCTACTGCTCCACCCGTTGCGGTCACATGAGCGGATTGTTCATACTGTGGATATTAGCCAAGAATTTGACTGCATTTTCTAGGCAGTCAAGTCAAAGTGAGGATTCGAATTGTGTTTCACATTCTCAAGAATAATTAATCTTCCGCGGTACTGATTTTGGCCAATAGGCAGTCATGTCTAAAAACTGCGCCGTTCTCTTATTTTTTGAGTACTTCATTTCACAGATCGTTGCATTGTGCGTGAAAGATATAGCCGGGATGAATTTTCACACCTTGGCACGTGAATTTTACCACAGATTTATTCCTTGACACCTAACCCAACTGTTTTAGTCTACTTGCATCCTTCTGCTATGGGCCTATTATTGCAAACGAGGACACTCGCACTACATATGGCCGTTGGAAATAGTGGTGGTATATTAATTTTCATGCGATTGGCGCACGCATCTGAAGTCGAAACTTTGATCCACAACCCACTTGTAATATGGGAGCGTTGTTTTGTGAGTATATGAGCGTTATAAGGTATGGGCGGCGTTTTGGATGTGGGGTTGTATCTTTTTCTGTTTTAGAGGTCTTGCGTCGAGGTTAGCGGTCCCGTAATCGCTGCATAATGCTTTTCACAGGAGCGAACACTGTGAGACTCATAAATGGAGCTTCACGCTTTATGCTGTCAGCTGGATGTGCCGACGTAAAGGGCCGTTGGACACGGCAGCGTTGTCCATTACCGGTGAACGAACTCGACGAAATGCATTGTGGTGGGACGGCAGCAGTGATTGGTCCGACTGCTGGGACTTTTTTGAGCTAGTGCTATAAGTATACATCTTGCCCAGTTTATGTCTCAGAACACAGCAACCACGTCCTGCCGTTCTTCATGAGGTGTTGTGCACGATTTTCCTCGGGACATGCTGTGTTTTACCGAAATGCTTATGGAGGTGGCAGCCTTGACTACGAAGTTTTGATCTTCGCGATTTCCGGTCCTGTTTCAGCATGTTTTCAACCGTTTCCGTCCTCCCAGTTTTGAATACTGCGCCAGGCATTTCGTCTCATTCAACTGATTTCTTTATCTACTGATATTTCATTTCGTAATTAGGTTTTGGTCGTGCACGAGACATCCGTTGAGTTTAACGCAGCATGGACTTGTTGTCCGGTCAAATTTTGGCACATGTCGTTCTTTGTTGCCAAGTTGGGGCGCAGAAATTTTGATTTGTGTTGTCGCTGTCTGATCGTGCAATGTTGCCGTAGTTGCTTTTTGACAATCTCGTCGATGTGAGCCGTCCCGCAAATTCTCTTCAAAGTTCCCATCTACCTAGTTTCTGGATGAGATGGATGTTGGTCGAAAATTTGATCTGTAGTGGCCTCATTGATCTTTCCTCAGTGCTGCGGGTAATCTCAAGATTTTCTACCCGACGAGGCTGTGATTTCCTCCATGAAATTTTGGTTTGTTCAATTCTTGATACACATAATGCATTCCCTAACCGAGGGACTTGCAGTTGGAAGGGGACTGGGATGTCGGTATTATTGCAATTGACTAGTGATGCCATTGTACCGCCACATCGTTAACGAACAGAATATATAAAAGCCATCATAATAATGCGATCACTGACAGAACACATTCAAAAAATCACCGGAGCAAGCTGTAGACCAAAATCTGTTTTATTCATCAAAAACGAAATAGATACAATTTTCGATGGACCGAGGTCACTAAGGCAGACTATTCAAACTCATTTTGGGTCCGTCGAAACCCCGGAAACCTTCTGCCATATCTTCTGATCAACTATACAGCCAGCGCTCATTTTCGTATGTAGATGACTCGCAGTTGAAAAGAGGCAGGTTTCCGAACGCAGACAAAATGCATGTAGAAAAAAACGATATGTTGAAGGTCAAAATCAGAAAAAGCGATGTCAACAGAACATTTGTCGGCATCAGGTATAACAGTGGCGGAATGCATCACAGACTTGGAGGTGAGATCGGAAATAAAACAATGAGAAAAAGCAAAAGCATTCTTCGCAGAGGTGCGTATGCTAGCCGCCAAGTCTAGATAGGTTTGTTCGGCCTCCTGAGCATTACGATGTCTGCGTTACTTCTCCATACTTAGAAATGCGTCAGATCAGTGCAGTAATGAATGCCTTCCGCTCCGCATGTCAACAGCGACGGACGGTTGAATCGACGCTTTCACGTCTGCTACAATCTTTTCTCGGTCGCTTCCAATTGTCACTCCAAAAGTGGGCAAAAGACCTGGGGGAATTGGGACGGCAAGTCGCGGATCCAGCAGAGCTAACCAAATACTCGTGAAACTTCTGGCTGAAGAACGTGCCTAGGAACGTACTGCGTACAGTCGTCAGTTTTTGGAGAATTTTTATGGCCATTTTTTTCTTCGCTATCCTGAGCTTCTTTATAGGATCCACTCTATGACTTCCCATTCGTTGTCGACTGCATGCTTCATTTCATAGATCGTTTTTGATGGCTGAGTGGTTTCATTATTTCAGCACGCTCACCTCCCTGTCGTACTCTCAGATGTTTTATCGCATTGTCGTAGTCAGGCTGCTTATTTGCGGCCGTCACATCTCCGACATTTACATCATTTCGTGACTTCCTCATGGGATGGAATAGGCTGCGATATTTACCTTGTTTCTGCGCACTTTGAGGGTCAGTCGTTTTGAACAACCGTGATATTGGGGGAAGCATTTCGCTGAGAGGAAAATAATATGATCAAGAGATAAAGAAGATCAGATCCTCTAGAAGGTCCTCATAAAACGTGATCCTTAGAAAAGAATTCATTTGCACCCATGGAGTATGAGATATTCTCCACTCAATCTCTCATGAAGGATGGAGCGATAAAAAACTGAAAGGTGAGAAAAAGAACTAACTACCCCTTCAAAAGTGATCTGATACGCAAGAGAAATGCAAGACGGTCCCTCATTTTTACTGACCTCGTTGGACATCTAGGATAGAAAATCCAGCCCCCAAGTTTTCAGATAAACATTTCGTCGCCTACAGCAAACGCTGGTGTCACTTCGGGACCGAGTGCTCAAACTTGAAGCTGCAAAAGCGCATTAACTCTTTTAAGAGCTTTTTTGGATGAAGTACATTATAAGTATAGGTGCAGCGAAAGAGTGCCACAATGTACTTGTACTTCTCTCCAAAAAATCGATGTAGTTCTCTTCTTCTACCGCCCTTCGAAAATTGCGCTATACTGTACCTATGCTCTATTTGCGAATTGTAATTTGGTACAATATTGTACCATATCTCATCTAGGTTCAAGTTCAGTAAAAAAAAAATACAATACCATATGGTACAGTGGCATCATTCTTAATGGCCTTGTGATTCGGTCATTGATTTAAAGTTATTAAACTTGCGCGTGTGGTATTGAGATTTATTCTTGAGTACTTCCATTGTTTTGCTGCTTTCTTATATGTGTCTGCTCTTTTAAATTTGCGAAACGGATATTAGAGAGAATTTATACGAAAAAATTGTGTAAATTTCGCTGAACACGGCTAAAATATCTCATTGAGTTATGAATAACAATTTACTTAATGTGCTTGAGATGAGATATCAATGAGTATCCCACCGGAGGCATTGAATGCATAACGTAGTGAATAATCTGTTGTAAGTTTCATTGGGTTGAATCGAGCATGAGTTGAATTTATGTCATTATATTTCTATCATTCATTGTTCAGCGAGTGCTAACCGATGCCTTCAAAGCTTGAGCTTAAAGGATTTTGTGGTGAGTTGTAAAACTGTGCCTGAATGTTCGTTTGCCCATTGTTGAATTAAAAATTTCTTTTCGTCGAACAGGGACGGCATATTACAAATGAAGGAAACAGTCGTGGCAGATAAGAGCAACAAACAAGACTGCCAAAATTCCTCGGTCAAGGTTCTTCTCTAGTTTCAGCTTGAGCTTGAAAAACCTTTCATAACTTGTCCTTAAATGTTCAGAAAAATTTCAGTCTCCCGCATTGTCGAAGCTAGCAGTGCAATAGCGCAGCTTCGAAAGAGAAGAAGACGCGCAGGCGGACAGCGGAGCACGAGGCTCTGAAACCATGAGGACGTCGCGAATGATTCTAACGCCTTCTATGACGGAGCGAAATTCACAACAAC
>JAARMF010003630.1:0-18929 GCA_022844705.1 Toxascaris leonina
GGAGACAACGACGAAATCGATGAATGTGATGACGCTTATTGTGCCGGCCAACGTCACTGTAAACGAAGGGCAGCAACAGTTCCTGACAGCACGGAAAGATCAAAATTTCCGGGTAACAACGGCAGCTCAAACTATCAAGAAGGAGAGACTGTCGATAATCATTGAGCCCGAGAAAAAAGTGACCGAGTTATATATCCAGCGAAATACCTACAAAATTCAAGGAATTAAATAATCTACAGCTCAGAAGTAGAATCGCAGAATTTCTTTCGTGTATGGCCCATTTCCTCAAGCATTTGTCCTTTCAAATTTCACTCTAATTCTTATAAGCGAATATATTAAAAGCATATATTAACTTATCGGATATGTTTTAAGAAAGCTACAAATATAATACATAACGACGGTTGAATCCGTAATGCTGCTTTACTAGCATCTGATATAACAGGCATCATAATCTCATATCAGCACATAAATTTAGACATCTCTGGCATTGTCAATAAGACCATTACAACTCCTATGACCTCCTCTGACAGGAAGGTAGAGTTGGTGCTCAGACGGTAAGGAATAAAAAGATACAAAATAATAGAACTATGTACGAGTGGATGTGAATAAAAATATCACAAGAACGTAAGACTGAATGAAATATAACGCAGAAAATATTATGACATTTGAGAGGACGCAAAAGAACTCGAAGGTACTGATATAGTGTGTGAAAGCACTATATCGCATACTGTAGTTGGCGATGTGAATTATCGACTTCTATTGCAATTCATTGCAATTTTCTGGTCTATTCGGTGAGACAGCAGGTAATCAACACTTTCTTGTTCTGCAAATTGGTTGCATGATGAGCTTGTTGCGTTTTTGGCTTTTCTTTCTTTTACAATATTGTATCGGCCATAAATCGAAGTTGTGCGCGCTCGTCTCAATGGAACATTTTCGCTTTCTAGTGCCTTTTAAGGCCAAATTCGACTGCTTAACAGCAAAAGCAGATCAAAACATCAGTTTCTTACTTGCTGATGCATCATCTCCTGGAAGTATGTCACCGCTGGCTCATTGCCTACCGCTCGGAAGCGGAAAAAGCTCAAAAATCAGCGATGCAGCAGTCGATGATCAATCGGCGACGACGATATTCTGATGCTTACGATGAAGGAGGAATCTGAGGGAAATATATGAAGAAATGATGGTAAGAATTTGAGTTATACGAGGAAAACCGCGCATGTCCCTATCCTTGGAATGTGTGAGATACAAAACGCTCAACCAGTAATTACCACCCGAATTTCGATGAAGATCAAGTACTTATACGTATCGAGTCTCATTCTTCTCTCTTTCTTGGACAGAACGACATGTGTGGTGATAAGTGGATACCCTACGATCCTTTAGGAAAAAAGAAAGCCGTCGACATAGATTGACAGAGATAAGCCCCAAAAACAAACGCCAAAACGTGATAATCTCCCATAAAAGATCGTTTCGACCGTTCGATTGCTCCTTCCCTGGAATGCTTCCTTACTCTCTTCTCTCCTGCGGCACTGTGAAACAGTGACAAGATGAATCTGCAGTCGCAAACTGCAAATCTATCCATCTGAAGTTTGCCGCAGCTTACCTGAAGTTTCCCGGAAACAGTGAATCGAACGACTAGCAGTGGTCAATAGGAGGGAGTCAAACATGCTTCATAGCTATGCAAGAAAAGGCATATGACAACTGTGACAGTTGAGAAATTGATTGAAGTGGATGTGGAAGTTATGCTTCATCTATCTTACTGTCCAAACCTCTCGCTAAGAGATTTTCTTTTCTTTTTTTTTAATTTGCAGTATCGATTGTTTCCGGCGACAGAAATACTTCGATAACGAAAAACGATGCGGAAAACGCTTTTGGGCAATTTCATCGCTTCCAAACAAATATGTGCATTGAATTGAGGTTGATTTTGTTGTAATGAATCAGATAGTGCTTACTTTCAATAAAAATAATACCCCAATATGAATCACCCATCTTTGAAGTTGATGAGTTGAAACGCTGAACACTTTCTGGCTAACCCATCACTCTGCGACCTCGACTATTCCTTCCCTATCCCCCCCCCCCCCCCCTCCGAGAAAAACCTCCCATCTCCTCCTTGCTCCTCTCCCTCCTTCAACTGCACATGTCAACATGTCCCTTTGTTTTTTTACTGAACTGTAGGCTAAAAGTGCTGATGACCGATTCAACAGCCGAAGAAATGATAAACCTAATTCGATGAGGAAAGTGAGACCTGATCAATCATTTTCGAATGCTCAGATCACCTCTGATCTTTTCTCGCCACCCCCCCCCCCCNCCCCCCCCCCCTCCACCACCCCCTCCACCCGACTCTGTTCCTTCAATTCTTCGACGCATCTTTGTAAAGCTAGTTTCTAGCAAACAACAGTTTTATCTCAGCGCTAAATGCACCGAAAAATTTCCATTATATGAATTAGGTTCCCTCCGAAAAAATTCCCAAATTTGTTTTTCTTTAGTACATAATTCCACCACAAATTTTGTTCAAGAAATAGCATCTTGAAGACTCGTAAATTTTAAGTGATGTCCCTCCAAACTGCCGAAAGGGCGGAAGAAAGTTGAAGGGGGTTAACCATTTACGAGTCAGATACAGTATGAATTTGCAGTTCATGAGCAATTAAACAATTTAAGTCAATTTAAGTCTGCTCTCAAATTTCCCTATTTGAAGTACACTTGAAGAGGATGAACTGAAATATTTGGGCGACGCTTGTCAGTGACCAACATCGATGGCCATTGGTGGGTTAATGACACTATCCCACTTATTTGCTTTTGAATCCATAAAACAATTAGTGCATCAATAATTGGATTTGACCTTTATTCGACGAGGTTATTTGCCGAAAAATGATGGAAATTTTCATCGCTTAAAGTGAGCACCTTCCGTCTCCCCATACGCAAAACAGCAGTGAATTCGATTAGACCGTTGCATTCTTCGCCCGTCGTTTTTCTCATTCAGTGAATTGTGGATGGTGATTTGTCGAAAATTATGGCATCAAATCGGCGCAGTGCTAGATGAATTCGAAAAAAACATTCTTGTCCCCTTATCTTGAGCTACTCTCATTAAACTTGCAACAGGAAATTGAAATTTGCCGCGGTCAAGTAATCGGTGCTCATCTTTTATTCTTTTGAAAATCTGAGCGAATAAAAAGTTGTTGACGAGCACTGTTCCATAGAGGCAGCAGATGTATACTTCATCAGGGCTATACGTATGTCACAGACGAAGACAACGAGGTCAAACAGCAAAAGAATCTGCAGCATTCTTTGATGAATGCTCATCATTTTTGTGAAAGAAAGCGTATCACATCCAGGCAGAGTCACTATATTCCTACAAGATCAGAAATACGATCGCACTGCCTATGCACTTTGAATCTTCCGATGCGGTATAATTGGGGGAAGCACTAGGATAGCATCGCTCTCTGCTGTGTCCTCCAGTTGCGATAGGCATCGAAACTGCTTTTCTACTACCGTTTAAGTGCTCGTCTGCCAACACTTTCAAGTTAAATGAACAACTGAGTGAGCAAGTAGGTAAACAGTAGGCAAGAAAGTAGCTGGAGAAGTAAATGTGACTCTCGATACTGACAACATCTCTCCCTTCTCTCTATCCCTCTTAAAAAAGTCCCACTAAACAACGATTCGCTATATAAATGATTGAAGTGAATTGTCTAACAAAAATACACCAGAACATATTCTCGAGTATAATACATTCCATCTTTAAGCTAATAAATAGCCTTGCATATTTACGAGTAGAAAGAATATGATTCCAGCGTTTGATAGTTGTTCTATTTATTTAATGCGTAAAGAAAGATCAAGGAATGATGGATTACCGTATGATATCACGTAGAAACGCAGGGGCTAAACCTCCTCCACAAAATTAATTAAAGACTTCTGAATTATGGCAAATGAAAAAAGTTTTTTCGCAACGAATCCGACGTTTATACTCGCCTACTTAATCAATTTTTCGCGCATCAATATTTTTATTGCAACTCGGTGAGCGGCACTCCACAAATTAAAATACTAGCATAAGTAATAAATTGACTTTTCAAATGTCAGCATTCCTAAAATGAACATAATGTTAGTCGAGAAGTTCAGCTAAATAAGATGATCCAAAACCAAGCGCAATTAATCGCGGAGAGGTGCTTGCGGTGATCCCAAAATAAAAATTTCTCAATTTCAACAGTTCAGGTGATCAAGGTGATGCCAGAAGCAGGAATATTTCACCGAACAGTTCAGTTAAATAAGATCACCTCAGACACAAACATATTCGATCGGAGAGTCAATGTGATTTAGATCATCTCAAGACCACATACATCACCAACGAGTTAGGATAACGAAGCTTCTAATTAAATCAATTATGTCTGATCAAAGAGCGAAGGTTATTCAGCTAATCCCAAAAGCAGACATATTTCACCGAAGAGTCAAGATATTTGATGTGTAAAAAACCGAACATACAAGTCTATCGCTCATTGTATAAATAACTCTATATGTTATAATGTTGTCATTTCTATGGTAAATATTTTGATTCGATATGCGCCTTGAATATTAACAGAAATATAATTTCAATGACAATGAGGATCGCAATCGCAAGAAAATTTCAATGAAGTGCTTTCAAACGATTCCATTTTTTAATTTTAGCGGGCAAATTTCCGGCCACACGTGTATTTCGGTCCGGCCAAATTTCCGGTCCGCCAAGCGCTGACATTTAAATAAACATTCGAGGAATAACGAAACATAAATCAACACTGAACATATACCTGAACAATGATTGCAGAATTGACTAACGTTTCGTGACGAAAACCAACAGTCGGCACTGAAATTTTGAAAAAATAAAAGACATGCCTGGTTGACCGAGCATTTCTGGGTCGGAATCATCTTGCATATAGCGCACATCATCGAGACAAGATTCTGGATCTGATTGCATGCTGCCGGCAACCGAAGGACTCGTTCGACCGGATCCTCCGCTCGTCCGACTTTCTGGCACCCGTAGGAAATGATGAATAAGCTCCTCGTTGGGAGCCAAACGAATTCGACCTAAAAATAATACCATAAGAATTTATAAAACACCGAGTGCATGAAAGTACTTTGACAAAGTGTTGGGTTTATCAGCGGCGGACGGGTACAGCCAAACAACGTCAGTGAGGTCTAGTCCTTTTGCAAAATCGAGTTCGTGGTTACAAATCATGGCGTATATAAGTACAAATAAGCAACAGCAATCAAACTTTGACGACATGATTTTCACGATTTGTTGCCTGTGATTACCTGGAGGGCGATCCCGAAATACCTGAAACTTTTCTGGTTTTCTGAAAAACTTTTCACACTGTGATCTACAGTTATCAGCTGGAAACAACTAGCAATCAACCATTTCCTGTCCTGCATTCTTTAGCAAAAATGCAACTGCAATGATTATACATCAAACCGATTGCATAAGTAGTGGATGCAGATTTTGACAGCGCTATATTTCTGCCGAAACTTCAGAATTGTATGACTTTCAAAAGCAGCATTCCGCGTAAGTGATTTACACTGAAATACCAAAATGTGAACGCACAATGAAGTCGTCAATTAAAGCACTTCTAATGCTAGTCAACACACAATACGCCCTAGAAGTATGAATTATTTTCAAGTCATTTAGATGACAATTTATTAAGCGAAAATTGTAACGGTTAAAATGGGCTGTTTTTGATTAGATATTGCGGGTACACATGAGAAACAAAACAAGGCTATTCCACTTTATATGTTGATTTGGAATTCCATATGACTGCAGAAGCGGGCCATTTTCATGAATGGGAACGCATTTCAAAAAGTGGAAAATAAAAACATTTTGAAAACAAAAACATTTATTTCATAGGGGATATTAAAAGGCACATGGGTAGACGCAGTTGAGTAGTCACATTTTCGCCGTTGGTCTCCAATGCAAGCATCCGACTTATGCTCAGCTCACAACTTGCCACTAGCAACGCTACTGGAAATGACGTTTCGTTTAATGGTGCTAGTAAATTGCATTACGTTTGGTATCCATGTAATGGAATTATTCCGTAGATGCCGCAGAACAGAAGAGATGGAAATATTTGGTAGATAAAGTGAACAGCAGATAGGCCAAAACAACCAGAAATATCGTTGCATATTTAGTTTCCCTAGGTGTTGAGCTCCGCATTCGAAATGAAATTTTCCGGTGGAAATAATACAAAATGTTCGAGAATTTGAGTCAGGAAAGTGTTTTTGCGTTTGCAGTGGTCAGATCAAGCAATATCTCAACTGAGAAATTAAGATACGAACAATCATGCATTCATGTCCTATGAGGGACATTTACTCATATGCAATTCGTTTCTCTGGTTCAGTTGATTCTAAGATGCCTCCCATTATGCAATTTCCAGACATACTCAAATTCCAGAAGTTGTTGAAAGCCCATGCAGTAAATGAAAAGCTTTTACAAGAGAGCCATCCTGGGGGTCATTCTAAAAGAATATTCTAAAAGACCTCACAGATGGGTCATTCTCTTCCTTTCTCATTTTCTATCTCTAGCTTCAGTGATTTTCGAGTTCAAACGCGCATAAAAATGTGCTATTGGAGACGCACGAGGGCATTTAGATTGATTTGGAAAAAAAGCTTCAATTTGTTCGCAACTGGGAATTTTGTTTTGCATTCGATAACGGCCAAGTGGATGGCTTCTGATTGGCAGTCTCTCGCATCGAATGACACCCCAAAGAGTTGTGAATTTGCCATCAAACGTATTCAGTCTTCTAGAATTGCACTCCAACATCTAAACAATGAGTAGCGAATAACCTCATGCTGATGACAGGCTCATGAAAATAAGCGAATGAAATAAAATCAGTGTGGGCGAAACCTCACAGAGAAGTTGGCAACAGTTGATTGCTATCCCAACTAAACTAAAAATGGATCTCAGTGCATCTGGTTCGCGAAGTCAGCAGCTCGATTTTACAAAGAAAAGAGTCAAATACAGTTACTTACGCAAAAAATTAACGCATATAAATTTTACAGAGTAAACTATTTGACGGAATAAACTATTTGACGATACATTGCGAGATTTGTTCGTTTATTCACTGAAATGCTTTGCGTTAAATAAATTCGAAGAAACATAACGCAGCGTGTTCATCAATGAAATGATTCGCATTTTAATTCATTGTCGAAATCTCATTCATCCGGTTCAATTCAGCACTGCGATATTTGCAATCGTCAATCTTCACAAAACAGTTATTCATTAATCGTCATAAAAGGAACGAATGAATAGTATCGAAACAAATAAATATAATTATTATATTGAAAGATGCTATTAAAAATCATTGATTCGATGCTGCGAGATAAATGTTCATCGCTACTCTCACTGCAATGAGTGCGAATGATTTCAATAACATTTGATTAGCATCAAATGACCCTCACTACCTCATTATATCTCCACAAATAATGCTGCTTTGGAACAGTGTTTAACTCCTCTGTGCTAGTAATACATTGGAAAATGTGTAATCGGATCAGAGGGAACGACACGATATGTGACCGGCCAATTTTACAATTTACCAACGGGGAATAAAAATCAGTTTAATAAAGCTTATACTCTTTAAACGTCTCGCTGATTTGTGCAAATATCCATACATGATAATTTTTATCGTCAATCGAGCAACGCATCATGCCAGAAAATATTTTGAAATTTCAGATTTTTATAACTCTTTACGGAGTAAGCCATGAAAACTTCATTCAAGAAGGCATCCACTGCATCATAACAACGAGAATTTGGCAGCTTTACTTTCGATAAGCGCAAATTACCGCATATTTTTGTGCTAAACAAATTTATGAGAAAGCACAAAAATTTAGCCCCGGACAGAATTTTCGGACATAAAGATATATCAACTCTAGGCATCGAGGCTTCGTGCAAGTGTGGCCCGAACTTCTCTTGAACACTACTCTCGGAATCAGGTTCAGAGTTTTTAAAAGTTGAGTTGTTCAGAAGATGCCAACTTTACCTGCAACGTTTCATGACTCTGAATAAAATGTGAACTGAATTCACGAGTAAACTAATGTGAAGAGAAGGAACGAATTACTCGTGAGAAATGAAAACTCACAGATGAATAAACGATTTAAAACGAATAGGAGTTATGCCTATCAGTATTCATGAGCATTCAGGAGTCAGAAGCGATTCCAATTTTTTAAGCATCAGTACTTCGAATGGTAGAGAGTTTTAACGATGAGGGGTATGAGTGGAAGAAGTAAAGTGGTAAGAAGTGTTAACAAGCCACCGGAAAAACTATACACATGACAAAATGAAGCTTTCACTCCTCTCTCATAGTTTGGAGTTGAAATGAACTTTCAGCAGATCAGCTTTCATCAATTTGCTACCTCCCTGTCTCTATCTCTCTCTGTTCATTTCTCCACCTAACTCCCTCTCCCTCTATCTACCCTTGCAACTCTTTTAGACAAATGCAAAATGGCACATTTTAAAAGTCCCAAATTTATGACTCTGACATCACGAATTTCAGTGCAAGTGTGCCACTGAAAAGTTTGGCTGAAATCTATCACGATGAGATCTCGTACGAACGAGTGCACATGCTTTATTCGCATACATCGATATATACCTGCTAAAAGGTAATTTCAGTTGGCAAGCTTCAAAAAATGCTGAGTTGATGAAACGTAGTTATGAGTAAGCCAATAAAACACCATCGGATGATTACTAACTCATCGACCCTATAAATTCCATGACATCTTCCATATGATCACTGTTGTCAGTGATGACTTAACGGCGATCACGAGATGCTAAATTGCGTTTGATGCGCAATCCAAAGATGACCTTCTTCCTTCTCCTCTATCATTTTTTACAAAGAGCGAAAAAGACAGCTGCTTTCATCAAAGATGAACATTAAAATAAGCAATGGTGGAGATACTTCAAATAGTGGCAATATATCATCGAACAGTTAGGAGAACTTTTAAAAACTATCCAGTTATTTTTTGAAACTTCAGTTCTTTTTGCAAATAGCGCACATCGCGTCCCCACAGGTAACTTTACCTGCTACCGATTCTGAGGTATTTGGATCCTGATCACTTTGCTATGAATAACAACACGGAAGGTTTATCATAGTTATTGACACAATTCATAATCCGTTTTCCTGAAAAAGTGGAATGGCTCATCCGGCTGCCAGTAAAACAACTTTTGATGGAAAACCTCATCTCAGCACGTTCGGATGCCCGCAAATGAGGCAGTTTACGATCAGCCACACTGCAGAGGAGGTGGCTAGCTGTTGTATGTCATGAAACAAGTGCGCAGAGCTTTAGGTCTTCCAGAGATTTTACTTTTTTCAAGCCTCATAAAAGTTTGATGGAAGGGTCTAAATGAAATGGTCTAGCTCGATCAACATAACTGAATGAATTTCGCGTTATACAGATAGAAGTGAGACTGTGAATGGCACACATTTTGACGGCAAGCTGATGATTAGTTAATCCATTCCACTCGATCAAACGAGGAGGATTTAATCATAATTTAAATAATTTTGACTTTCCAATTGATATTTTTATCGATAAATATTAAAGACTTATGGAACATTATAAATATCATCTAACGGAATTTGGAACGTGCTAAGAAGGGTTTCACTGAATGTATTTTTTACTGGTTTGTATATTCCAGCTACAGTTAATTTTTCCGTTGAATTGACGAGAAAAGTGATTAATTTCTTTGAATACATAAGTTCGGAAAAATATTCGGCTTCCAAAACCTGCATCAGTTTGCACAAATAATGCCATGAATATCATATATATATATATATATATATATATATATATATATATATATATATATATTTGCATTTTATTATAAGCTCACAGCGACTAAGAATTGATGGAGAAACGTTGACAGACTTGTAACAGATAAACTAATATTTCAATCGAATCGTATAAATACTCCATGAAAGATCCGAATTTCTGTTCCACATGATTGCAAAAAATACGTCTGGACTGGTCGATCAGTGCTGATCCGTTGACCCACCAATCATCGAATATGCACAAATCATTGACAGTACTAATATTCAAGCAACCCTAGGAGATACTGATGGAGCCACTTTTCGGCGTCGCTATTCGAACTGACGATGACAAACAATCTGATGCTTTCAAATTCAAATCTTAGTGCCTACACATATAAATGCATACATATACGTACACACAAATGCGACAACTCAGAATGCGCCTTGCAAACCAGAATATGCAAAAATCTCCTTGGAAAGAGTATCCTACGTCAGCGTTTATGCAACCGTTTGGGCTTCATATGCGACTATTCATTATTTGTGCGAAATGTGGCATCATTTGGAACATTTTATGTGCGAAATTTCATATGATGTTTCCTTCATTCAATGTATTTTAATTCAGCAGCACACCCGCTGAAACTCAAACAAACGCGAAACCGATACAGCAAAGAATATGTCGATTGAATACAGAATTGTTTTGAAATGTTTCTTGTTCGTACCTCTCGCATTTACTCCCTGAAGCGCTTCTCACTGAAATCCCTTCTCTCTCTTTCATTCCCTCTCGCTCATTCCTTAATTTTCTCTATCTCTTTCTTTCACTCTCTCTCCCTCTCTCTTCCAGTCGTTGTTTTGGACCTCGGAAAGCGGACAAAAAACATTAAGTGCAAAAAATTTTGTTGGCACTACTATTGTTGTGTAAAAGGCTATTGAATATCACATTTTGCGAAAGCGGTTAGATTTGTGAAGATGCATGGCAGGATGACTGTAGTGCTCGTAATCATCGCAAATGACCTGATATTCTCGCCCTCAAATTTTCATTCCGAAAGGCGCAAATGTCCCCTCTCAACCATGATACGAACTTGTAGTTCCCTGCCTCTGTCATCAACCACCTGCAGCGATGCATTCGCGTTTCTCATTATAAGGCTACTAGATCTGGTAGAAAATGATCATCAATACACCGAAAATCTGTATTGAAACGACTTTGCGTGTTTTCACTAATCTTTTAAATAGATGCGATAAGCATCATAAGATCAGTGAAAGCAGTGGAAATGGATAATTATTTATAAAAGAGAGGAAAATGCCGCATCAGTCTGAACGGAAAAAGTTCCATCTTGCTCGTGGAATCATCTGCAATCCTTGGAATGCGTCTCCCTCATCAACTAAACTTTCATTCACTCAATATTAATAGACAACGACAAATACTTAGAGCCATTCAAAAACTTCCTACGAAATTTAGAATCCAAAAGAAGCCTCTAAAACTATAACATAAATTCATACGTTTATTTTCGGCTCTCTTCACCTATATGGCTACATCATAATTATAAGCAAAAGAATGCCCTTCATTATGGCTACGAACGTTCTCCGAAATATGGTCCACACGGCAGAAGTTATGGCAGACACTCGAATTTACCAGTTTTATACCTATCTGCATCGAAATAATACAAGCGAAGAAAATAAAACAATACACGGTACTTTCTTGCATAGAAGTCCCAGGGTTCTGTCTAAGTGATTTCCTCCACTAGACGGGAATAAGCATGAAAGAGGATTTTTTGTCGCCCCGTTAGTTTTGTTTCATCTCTTATTCAAAAATGAATTTTTAATTCTGTGTAAGGGCATGAATCGCATTAGATAAGCGGAAACGCTTTAATGCTCGCAAAAAATTGCACTGTTTCGCTAATTAAAACTGGAATTCGAAAGTTCATTATGAACAGGAAATGAAACAATTTCATGTTTCCGCAATAATAGTTACTTAAGAGTGTTGACAGGTGATGATCCCGTAAACTGAACTGAAGCTCGAACTCGGGAACGGAAAAAAGTGACGGACGAAGACAGCATATCAGTTGACTAGGATAAACGAACATATTGACAATATTGATGGATGAATAAGGGCACAGTTATAGATATAGACGAATACTTTGATAAACTTTTTTGCAGCAAAACATAGTCACAAGAGAACTGCAGCTAGAAGTGCCTTATCATATTTCATTTTCCCATCATTTCCAACTGTCTTCCCTCCATTCTCCCTTCTCTACATTCATTCCTCACCCTGTACTCCCTCTAACATCCATTTCCTACCACACCGGCATGGCTAGCTTTCCGGTTTCTTCGCATATATACGATAATACCAAAATAACATCCTCGCAGCGTTACTCGTTCAACACCTTTAGCATCCTACAATACTCTTCATGATATTCTGATGCGTTCAAACAATTCAAATGATTCTAACGGAACTTGTCGTAATTAAATCAACTAAGAAATAGGCACTATAAAAATAAACAGCGGTCACTTCTACACTTCTAAGCAGAGGCATTTATCATATATTATAGATTATTTTGGGGCTAAAGTTGCAAACAAGAAATGCTGCATGATAAGTATCGATCCCCAAGAAAAATGTGCCTAAGCAGATGTTGATTTGCGGCCACATTCGGTAAAGATCGATGAGTTGGAATAAAGGATTTCTTATGGGGGAAAAGTGCACAATAGATATAAGCATTCCACGAAAAATGATTAACAAAACAATTTAAATGAAATTCCGACGACAATTTTTTTGGAACATTTCATTCAGTTATCAAATGAAATTATTCGAATTTTAGTAGTGCGTTTGCAGACTTCTGATGGAATTTTCCACAAAAAAGAATAATTCCACACGAATCGACATCGATTAATATGGTTGAATCGATTCCCGCATAAAAACTCGGTAGAAACGATCACATTGCAAATTTAGAACAAAATTTGTTTCTCTAGAAAATAGCAAAAAACCATTCGCAAGATATGACATTTTCCGCACCGAAAAACATGGCACGTGAATAAATTTTGCTCCCATTCTACAGCGTCCATAAATGCTCAAATTATAAACTACAATACAGTGTCATCACCATCAACCCTTTTATTTGAAACAAAGGAAGGAAGAAAGAAAAAAGAAACCATCTTACTTCTTACATGTTCAACTTAGACTATAAGCTTGGAAAAACCTTTCATTATCCATATATTCAAAATCATTTTGCTGTACTAACTGAGAAATAAGTGAGCGAATTTCCGCTACCAAAAACCGTCGAATCATTTTGATGAACAATTTAATTAAGGTATTAAAAAATCGTCGAATTAATATTTGTAGATCTATATTACATTCTATTGCTCAAATCTCGGACTCATGGTATTCAGTGATTTCACAAGCAGCATACACAGGAGGAAGTTAGACATTTGCTTTCGGACTCAACTTCATCGAAACAGTTCTATAGTTGCATAGGTAACCAATGACCACCGACGGACAATGGACATAGACAACACAGGTGACATTCAGAATTCTACACGAAATTTGAGAAGGCGTGGTTTCAGCCGGGAAATNGGTCAATTCAACACGAAATTTAAGAAGGCGTGGTTTCAGCCGGGAAATAACATTGACAACAAGTGTTGTACTTCACGAATGTTATCATGACTGCAAGACGTACATTGTACAGCAAGCAGCCAAAAATTGCAGCTGAACACGATTAAAGCAAGAATGTGTTATCACAACACATTTTTCGCTATGATCAGAACTTGGTGGGCTGCAATGGCTGACGTTCATGAAATGTGTCAAATGCCTTATATTTCTTTGGATGCATCTTGGCGCAGACGTCGAAACACACAATGACTGCAATATGAAAGAAGTGAGTTAAATTACGCAAAGAAAAAATTTTTGTGCTGAAAGTTGAAGCCAGAAAGCATAGCGCCGCGTGATTGCTTTTAGCCTAACGATGGACATTTTCTGGAGCAAGGGCAAAAAAAGAAGAGAAAGAGCAAATGCATTGCAACACGACGATCGATGCCCTAAAGCAGAATATTCGATAAAGCGTCCACCCCCACATCCCCCCTCTTTTTTTCCCTCCTTCATCGTGAAAATCTCACACAATCATTGCTGCACTTCAGAGGCAAGTTGAAGCATGAAGCTAAAAACTCAATCAACAGGATAAGGCAACATCTCAACCTCTCTAACAACTTCATCAAGCATTTCCTCCATAACGAAGAAAAGATTTCATTTCCTCAAGCAGTGAACATTTTCATTCGTTTCAATAAATCATCTCATGAGCAAGACTGGAAGTTATATCCAAGTTTTTAAATATGATTTCTAGCACAAACTTATAATTNGAAGTTATATCCAAGTTTTTAAACATGATTTCTAGCACAAACTTATAATTGGATACAAGACGTTTCGACGATCATTTACAAAGGATAATTAAAACCGCACAAAAAATGTTTTCCAGTTAAGCGTGAAATCACATGTAATTTGCCGCTAAATTGTTCTCGCATCTTTTCTTTGTTCTATATCATTCAACTGCCTTCTCCGATCACAGGCATGCATCCACCCCATTAATTCTCAAGAAGTTGTAACTTTATACGAATAAATCAAAACAACGGGAGTATAAACCACCAAATTGCCACCTCGACGATTGGAATATTCCTCGAAATTTTCAGGAAACATTTCACACGATACGCGCTACATGAAAAGCACACTTGAAATAGCTTTAGTCGTTGAAATGACTATTGATGTTTCAGAGTTTCATGAGATGGGAAGTATATTCAGAGCTTATTCGAAACCTTTGTTATAGATACTTCTTCTCTGTCTGATGGTTGAAACTGCGGCAATCTCAGAGTTTGTCGCGTGGATTTCCTCACGAATAAAGTTTCAAATTAAGCACATAGCAAATTGATCCGGACCGAGAGTGGCGCTAATGTCAATGATGATAGCTCGCGTCAGAAGATTCTGCGCTACATAGTGGGTCACTTCACTCTTCATTGCTTGAGAATTTGCAATACGCATTTTATCATTAAGTGAGAGCACTCACTGTACAGTAAAGAAAGAATAAGGAGCACTGTTAGCATGGAATGGTGCCGATAAACGAGATCACAATAGTTTTCATGGAGAACGATACAGGGCAGAATTAGTCAACAATATATGGAAATCATTAACATCACTAATCAATATAAGTATTGTGTTGTTACCAAAATACGCATACCTTTTCTTAATTATCCAATGTCTAGCTGGCCTTAAACGATAGGATAACGTGTACTTCTGTGTTCGTAATACGAAGGTAGTGTCTAAAGCATTCGGAATATTACATAACTGATCCATTTGCTGCTTTCGATCAACAGTGATAATACCTCACGTCTTTTCAACACTCTCAAATAGGAGTGTAGTGCTACGTGATATTAACAGCTCATCTCGTAATTCCATTCAAAGGACCAGTCATCGTTGATCACTCTTCGAACGGAAATTTGAGCACAATAAGCACTCACTTGATATACCGTGAAAACCAGACAACTGTGACTCACAATTTCGCTTTGAATCCATTTTAGTCTCTTCAGTATTTGAATGTCCCTACCGTATATTTTGTAGCGATGTCATATTTTTGAGACAATATAGCAACTGTGAAAATAACAGCCTCTTTGCGACATATGAGTTTGAGAAATGAAACCTTTGAAGAAGTGCTTGAATTTAGTGGGAAATGTTTCAGATGTTGAAAGATGGGAATAAGTGAGGAAAGATATGGTAATAACTGAATAGCAATTACTCCAATGTTCAGGTGCAGACGGATAGATATTTCGCCAATTGCACTCTCTCATTGGTAAGACAATTTTCATGAAATCAACAATGTGATGAAAAATTCGCCGAGCATCACAAAAACAGGTGAAACGCCGGCTGAAGATAATTTGGCGATATGTTAAGAGAAATACCTCGAAATGCTCTCACTGCACTCATACAGCCTTCAAGTGAAGATGATTTTTTTCTCCACTATAACAGCGTGAGCTTATGACGCTCTTCAGTCGACTGCTTCCAACTGGACACGAGCGTCCGTGTTCCAATCGCATAACACACATGACATTCTACTAACAAGGAAGTTGAACTATAATCCCCGTATGCTAAATTCCACATTCTCAGAAACGGAACAGAATTAAAGTTTTCAAGAAGTACTTGAAATCAGTGTGGGATTTAGAGTGCTTGAAATTCAAAAGTGAAACTGCATTAAGGCCACAACAAATCATGTCACTTTACTTTTTAGCATGACCTTCAACTCCAATCTAAATACTATCAAAAATGCAGCATGTCTTTAGCACAAGATGGAACTACATGGCATGACTCCAGTATGAAAATATATTCTCAGAGTGCTTGTTTCAGCACTAGTAAAGGCATAGCACCACCCTATTGATCCCTATATGAACAAGTGATGACCTCGAGTGCCTATTTGAAGCAAAGCATCTAACTTCGTCTCATATTTGGCTCGGTGTCATGCCGTCTCAGATTCCGATTTCGTTGTTGCCGACAGCCGGTCGTTGTGGCAATCAGTTCTGTGGCCGAGTTTCGTACATTATCTCGTTTACTGCTATCCAACAATAGTGGCTCCGTAACGCTCGGGACGCACAAATTCACTCCGATAGCACCACACGATCCACCAGAATCACATGGGATCTCATCTGAACACTACTTTCATGTCCAATAAACGACGCGAAATCTAGTTCTCAGCATTTCAGATCAATTAACCATCCCTTCCCCTCCCCTTCCCTCCTCCCCTTATTTCCACTCTCTAAAGATGATGCAACGGAATTTATCAGGCTAAATCAGCTCGTCTGTTACAATTTATTAGAATGGTTATCTAATAATCATCTTCATAAACAATTCCCAGTATATTCATAATCGACCTTCGAGAGTAGACATTTGACGATTAATGACTTTTGAGCTCCCTCATCAATTACCTTTACTGTTCAACCACTAGCTTTGGATCTGTCGCTTCGGATAACTAAATTTGCACCTATATTCTTTCCTTTAGCTCCCCTCCTCCTCTCTCCTCCTCTCACTCTCCACCCTCCATACTGGTCAACTCAAGGGAGCCGAATTCCCATTCCAAGCTGTCGGTTAAATGGCTCGATTTCACCGATGGCCAGGAGAGGGATCCACAATTTGGACGTGAAAATCAGTCCTCAACCTTCACTAGGAACTACATCCTTCCGAAGTACCTACAAAAGCATTTAAACTCGCATGCTGTATTATGCCAACGTTGCAGCATTTCAACTAAATTTCTTCGAATGCAGGCGTGTTCTAATTTTATCTCGCTCTTTGCCATTTTATAGCCGAAGATTTTTCAGACATCTTTCTGGAACTATGGGTTCACATCACTTACAGTCAAAAAGTTGGAATACACAATTTCCATTTCGTATAGAACATATACAATGTTATCGTTCTCCATGAAGACATTTGCTTTGCAATGAATTTCAAATCAACTGCTATAATTGTATAAATGTTGCGCACTACTATTATACATCCCTTGTGCGTATTAATTTCACTCATTGCGAATAGTTTCCTCTATACTCATGCGAGTAATAATCTGCTGCATTTTCAATTCGGTCACACTGTTTATTAGAAGATAGTAAATGGCTTCCTCGACGCTCCCATCTACACTGTTGAGTCAATGTAACATCGGTATACGGTTTGCAACTGCTATGCGTGATGAGCATATTGGATGCTATTGTAAACACTCTCTTTGTGGATATTTTCAGTAAAAACTTCCTCTAATAACCTTGCTACTGTCATATCGCAGCTTTCTTTCATCTCTAAGACTGTATAAGTTAACTCAGCAATTTGTTTGGCGTACGGAATTCAAAACGACATGCTGAACAACCTCCCATCAATCAATCATTATAAAGTAGAGACTATTTCCATTTCCACGATTCGTCTCGTAAAGAAGAGCTTCGTGAAAGGCGTTGTTGTGATTGAAAAATTAATGTATATTACAGAAAGCTAAATTTCTCAATTAGACCAACTATTAATACGATCCGCTGAGATGTCTGTTCTATTACTTACTTCTTCTGAATCCATGGCAAAAAATGCGGATGTAAGAAGAACTTATTCTGCAAAAAGTCGCTGAAAAAATGACGAAAAAATTGGATAAAAGGAAAATTTGAGGTGAAATAAAACGACAAACGTTTGTTCTATACAAAAGATTGCAAACTATATGAGATATTGTGAAAATTTATGCGAACTTCCGAGGAAAGTTTCCCATTTGAGAGGAAATTTGTTACAAAAGTTCCAATCATACGATAGTGAAATCCATTATAATGATTTCCCTTTATGCCAAAAATGGCGAATTTCTGCAAGCAATGTCGCGGAAAACTCACAATCTCAGTAGCAATTTAAGCCCTCTAGATGCACAGCTCTTTCGACCTCTAACTCCACGTTGCATTTCCATTCAACATCCCTATCTGCCCATTCAGCCATTCACAACCTGCACATGACAACGTTGTTAACGCCTATCTAAAAATGCCTGAAGTTTCAGGATAACTCAATTAANAAGCTTCTTCGATTTGCAGCGACGTCATAATACGTCAATACGATGTTTCTTTTCCCTCCAATAGGACTATTAAAGGCAACCGCTTATGTTTCAAAAGCGAACGATGAACTATAACAGTGAATTAGAAAACAAAATTACAAAAATTGATCATTTCTTACGGCAAAAAGTTTTTCAATTCAAAAAACTACTTGGTTGGAAGAAATGTTAAAATCGCTGAAATATGTAAAATGTCGAAAAATTAACTCGAGTTTTCGACACTTCATCAACTGGAGTTCGCAATATTTTTGCAGACCGGAAATCCTATAAAACCCTCTCCCTCATCTAACATATATCCTCTTTCCCCGAAGAGACACAAGCATCGGAAGATTTCGACAGCCTCTGATTAGTGATCTTTTGTGGTAACGCAACACAATATTCTACAGTTGTAACAGGTGTTTAGATCGAGGAAAACACTGCATATTGCAATAAGTCAATCGTGGATAAGCTGAAAAAAATATGACATTTCATTACACTCATCAAGTGACTACATTAACTTCCACTTTTCCATCGAAATGCTCAAGTAATTCCGCGCAGCACAATATTTCTCGAATGGTGGCCACTATTTTGTCATAGCTGAAGCGTTCGTCACAATTTGGTA
>JAARMF010003632.1:620-18909 GCA_022844705.1 Toxascaris leonina
GGGCGGCATGCCCAGCCGGCATTTTTTATTGTGACAAATGAGACCATACCGAGCCGATCGAAATCACACAACAAACCTGTCCAAGGAGAGATGGCCGAGCGGTCTAAGGCGCTGGTTTAAAGCACCAGTCTCTCCGGAGGGGTGGGTTCGAATCCCACTCTCGTCATCACCAAGTGCGTCAACTGATAGCGTCCTGCAGAGCAGCATGCACACCCGGTATTTCTAGTTGTGACAAATGAGATCATACCGAGCCGATCCGATTCGCAAAGCACACCTGCTCAGGCGAGATGGCCGAGCGGTTTAAGGCACCAGTCTCTTCGGAGGCGGCGGTTTGCATCCCGCTCTCGTCAGCACCAAGTAGGTCAACTGGAAGTGTCCTGCAGAGCCGGATGCACAGCCGGTACTTTCAACTGTGACAAACGAGATCAGACCGAACCAACCCGAAGCTTAGAAAGCGGTGCGTGAAGGCGAGATTGCTGAGCGGTCTAGGGGCGCTGGTTTGAGGCGGGAGTCTCTTCGGAGGCTTGGGTTCGGATCCCACTATCGTTTGAACGATGTACCTTAAGTGGAACTGTACTGTAGAGCAGTATGTATCAGCGGTATTTTCAGTTGTGACGAACCGATTGGAATGTGAAAATAAAACCGCGTGGTGAAAGGCGCTTCTTTGCATCCTTGTAGACTTGAGTTCGAATCCAAATCTTGTCATGACATTTTCGTACGTTTTATGGGTCTACTGCTTCGAATTCTGAGTCTCGAGGTTCATGCCAACGATGGTATGAGCTCGCTCAGTGCGGGGGTGCGGAGATTCCCTTTCTTGCAGCTCCCGCGAAATTGGGAAGGCTGCGGGATCGCGCAGAAGGATACGGTCTTGATCTCTTGTATGGTTAAGATTGGCTATAGCGTATTTTTGGTTGGTGTCGCGTGTTTGCAAGGCGAAAGACCTTCTCTTCTCCTTCTGGCGTGTGCGGATGGTCATGTTGTCGGTCATTGCGAGGATCCTTTGCTTGAGCTACGACTCTACGACTCGCTTACGAAAAGGTCAGCATCAAGCTTCGAATGGAATCGCGTCTTGAACCCTTGCTTCTTTTCCTTCAAATCTGGCTGGACGTCTGTGTTTCACCGCCAGGTCAGCTTGTCGATGTTGTGTCGCCCAGCTTTGCTTTGCCTTGGATATGGATTGCTCCGTCACGTAGCTGTTTAACGGTCTGACTCGAGATGCTTGAAACGTCCTCAGTGAAATCAACAGGGATTTGCTTGAGAGCATGCTGCAGCACGTTCTTATGCTTGGGGTGGCGCCATATCTTGATCTTTTCCATAAAGCAGCGCCTGGAATTCCCCCTTTTTTTACCTCAGTTTGGATGTTCAAGGGAGGCAGGTTGTGTTTGGGAGCAACGCCGACCGATGGTACCATTTTCACATCGGCGACAAACTTCAGGGGTGGCGGACGTGACAGTCAATAGGCAACTTGGGCGTTGTGTCCTCCATTTGTGCAACGTGATGAGATGGCTGTCTGGCTTCTGGAAGAAGGGGTTAATTACCGGCATGTCAAATGCCTCTGTCAATCACGACCTCTTATCGTGGTGGCATCGGCCCTATAAAAAGCATTGTCAACGGATTTGAACATAATCTTCAAAACAGAACATGGTCTTAAAACATAGAACTTCGGCTACCTCCCGCCCTGCTGTGTAGGATCATCTGATTGATAAATGACTACTTTTCAGCGTTTGTTATCATCTTTCTCCGCAGGTGGTATTCTGAAACCAAGCCCATCGTGGAAGCATGAAGCCGTCGTGGCTCCCTTCGTCTCTGTGAGAGGGTATTTGAAAGCGCGCTTTAGCTGAAAAAATTCTCTGTACAGTCACAAGCACATTGGGAACCTGCCTCAGCAGTGTGTTCGAACAAGACACGCTGAGAGAAGACGTGACACATTGCTGCTGGCAGAGAAATAATAATGTAGTTCAGGAAAAAGATTTCCGGATGTAATGAACGTAATTCAAGGACAATGCAGAAAATGGGAGGGCTGAAGGCTGGAGATCTCAAAGTCCATATACGATAGTGTTTCGCCTATATGCAGCCCGACGAGCTTGACAAATATGCGATTAAAACACGAAAGTATAGTTGTACACAACTTTGTATTGCAGTGAAGCCGGAAATGCCATGTTTTCTTCGTGTTTTTCGCAAAAAATATCCCTACGCAGACCCATATAATCAAAACCCTAGGCGAAGTGAATCTCGCAGATGGAAAAGGTCATCCAACCTGATATTAATGAAGTTTACAACACCAGTAGGCCAGACCGTCAGCTCATGGAAAGCACGGTCTCAAAAAAAAACTGAAACATCTCTAGCTTATTGAGAAGTCATCTGACGGGGCACAAAATGGACCTGTATGAACCAGACACTGACACAAGAAAAAGCTATCGCTGTTGGGCCCTCACAAGGTGCTGCCCTCTTCTCACCTCTCCTCTGTTGTCTTTTCAGAGTCCACCTTATTTTCAAGTTCAAGAGTTGGAAGCAACAACAAGCAACAACAGAAAAATTAATCAGCATTATGGAAACATGAAATAGCAGAAACCTCGACAGCCAGTGCTGCCGATTCGCTATGACTGGTTGAACTATTGTGATTCACGCTACTGCCTCCAAAATTTCGAAAATGAATTAATTACCTTATCCTTCATTGTCTCGCAATTTTCTCAAGGTATATTATATTATACTATTTACAGGTTGCAAAATTTCATAAATTAGGCAATATTATGCGCTAATAAGTTCGAACTCTCGTGAGTTCTATTGTTTTACAGGTTCAAACCAGAAAAATTTCTTCGAGCTTTCTGCGTTATGTCCTACGCGAAATTCATAAGCTGTACTCTCCTTCTCTGTGATAAAACACTGGTAAATGCGTAGGTCGGTAGCTCAGCAGTACAGCCTTTCCCTCTTAACCAAAGAGAGCCGGGTTTGACTCTCGGCTCTCTTTGGTTCCTGGATCGCCAGAAGGCTGACCACCATGCGTTTCAAAACCCGTTCACAACAAGCATGTGTGGGCATGGCTTTCAGCTGCATCGACAAGGGAATCGATGAGACTACAGCTGCCTTTGTATCCTTATATCTGTAAAGTTAATGTAGACTAAGTAGAACTGCCACCCTCCAAATCTTCATTTCGCTCATAATCTCGCGTTGGCTGTTGCTTTCATCTTTTCTCACTTTCATAGCAAAAAATTGAACTCTGCGAGCATTCTGAACTCTAAGTATATCCGTTCTGCGTCAGCGTAAATTCCCCATTCGGAAACGATGCAAAATTACGATACCACACCCATCATTAGTACTAAACTCAACTCTGTGCATTAAAACCATTTTTTCAAAAATCATGTGGCCGCCGCACTCAACCATGACAGCTACAACGTATCTGGATCAAACAGACGTTTTGGACCTTGCTGTGCAGCCGCTTCGAAAATGTATGTCAGCGCAATGATACGTGAAGATGGCACCTTCTCAAAATTTATTTGTCAACTACACCTCTATGTGAGCATGACACAGCGCAATAACAAGGGTCAGGCAGGAGCATTCGAATCTCCACAAAGGCTCCGAATATATTCGTGCCTGGGAGAGGGTAGGGAGATATTGAGAACGGAAAAGCATCGTCGATGGAGTCTTTGCGTTCTCCAAATGTACCGACCTTATACAACAAGGACCATGTGAAGTTGTTCTCGTGTTATCTTTAAGTAGTAGTTTTTCTATAAGCCGCATCGTTCCTGTTCATTGCTACTCTTGCGAACACTGGTGACAATGAAGCATTATGAATATTAGCAAAATATGACGATATATGTTGTCCATTGTACGTAACATTTATTATCCACGCGAGCCGAGACAGTCCAGTGGTCAGTGCCGTCGATTGGTACGTGCGTCTCCGGCCAGTCGGTTTGGTCTTCAATCAAGGCGAGCTCTTCAAAGCTAGCGACGGATATCAGCGAAGGTGTAATCGAAAAATCATAACTTTAAGGAAAAAATGCTAGCTGATTTCGCCGAATTCATAAGAATAGGATGCAACCTTCGAGTGTTTCGAGCTAAGCAACGAGTCAACTGCGCTAATTGAACGCATCGGTTTTTTCTAAGTTTTTCAGAATCCCACTTCCCTGCGTATTTTTAAGGGTGCACTGAATCTGATCATAGTACTTCATAAAACGTTTGCGAAAGTTGAGCGAAAAACAAAAAAACAGGTTTCGCAGGAGAATATCACCCCCCCCCCCCCCCCCCCCCCCCTAGTTGGACTCTGAGCCTTACGAGATGGGACGGGTGTTCTTAATAACTGCTTTGAGCAATCACCTCTTTGCCATTACATCCCAAATCTCACCTCCATTAGCATATTCAAAACCTGTGCCGGATTCGAAACTCCCAGGGTTCTTGCTGAAGAAGGAAAAACGGCTTCAAATTCAGCTCAATCCGGATTACCTCATCGGTGGCCGCAACTACGACGAGATGCAAGACAGTGACGACGCTGCAGAACCAAGTTCCGAAAAAAGTTCTGCTGATGGAGAAAGACTGCAATCGCAGATAACCATAGAATTGGAGAGATATTCACCTGGTTCCTACCAGTTCAATGCAGTCGCACTCGGACGCAACATTTCGTGATCGAAGGCAAGTGCACTAAAACGGGAATCCATCGACTAGTTGATGATCACCACATTACGTCTTATGACTTATCACTCGATTTTTCATTAATCGTTAAGCAGTGTACTTCATGAACTGATGAAAAGCAAGTTTGGGCTCACTAGCTATTATTGCACTCTCCCGCAAATTGCCGAAAGTGATCCGACAAACGAGTGATCAACTTCCATTTGATTCATTCAGCTTAAATCTAGAGGTGATTTCTAAACAGTAAAGAGTTGGTGCTGCAAATTTGTTTGGTGCGAAATTTCGGCTGAAAATAATTGTGAGACGCTTGCTGAACGCAAACAGAATTAAACATTAATCTTCTTATCCCGTTTGGAAACAATCAATATTGATACAATCAATATGCATAAACACATACAACACAACAAATATAATTCCCATTGATTATTTCATTTCTAACGAATAACGAAAATCTCCATTAAAGAGTTCATCGCATCTGTGCGCTTTATTAATACTTTAGCCATTTTTAAATCTATATTTATAAGTGGTTTCCACTAATGATCACTATTTTTTGAACGTTATTAAAATAATCCATCGCAATAAAACCACAAGAATTTTGAACCATATAAATAATTCTGATTGTCACAACCACCATTCAATTGCAAAAATTCATCTCTTCAATCAAGCATATGCTATCTCTTCAACATAAGACGCACATCAAAATATTCCAGAAGCCACGTGCAGAGGTCATCACCGTTCGGCTGTGCTATTAAACAAAGCAAAATATAGCTTTATAAAGGGTGTCAAGTTGCTGACATATTCCAATGCCTCTCACTACTTCCGTCGCCCCTTCTAGATGGCCGAAATTAAAATCATGATGGTATAGGGAAATCATCATTGACGTTCAGACAATATGAAACCATCATGACATATTAGGTTGCCCATTGGGAAAAGGGTTACAGGGCTATTCTTTACTGATCTAATTTTTAATCGACCTGTGGTTACAGGATTTCTTCGTTTACAAGGCAAATATTTCTGGAACTTGTAACTTTCCAACAATTCTCAAATTCCGAAACGAACATACATTCGAGAAAAAAAACGGACAGCATGTGGAGGTGCAACTTATAATTTTAGATGAGGCTCATATTCGAGCTTATGAAAGAAAAGGGGTAAAACTGAGGAAGTGTGACATGCTGTAATAATTTTCCCCTTCACCCTACTCAGATGATCTCCTTGTTGACGAGTGAATAATTCTTCAAGTGCGCTGTTCAAGATCAGCTCATCTGGACGAATGACAGTATTATCGCAGAGCACAGCCGACTTGAATATGCTTAAGAACGAAGAAAAGGCACCAATGAAACAATAATAGAAGGCAGCTTCGAGAACGGTGAGCAAAAAAACATACAAAGCAATCGATGCGCAATGCAATCAACTAATAACTTAAGTACACACACACACATACGGAGATAGACGAGTCGGGTATTTGAGAGCATGAGCAGCTAAACGTCTCCAAGGCAAGCAGAAGCGACGTTCATGACAACAGATGGCACTCTCTCACCAGCAAAATCCCTCAGTAACGTCCGTTATAGGCGTAACGCTGCAATGCATAAATACGTTACCTCTATCAACATTGAAATCTAAGCATTAAATTTGCTAAATGAACTTTCCGACTTGAAAAGGAAGTAATCATTCGAAATTATAGAATTTTATGGCAGCCAGATAGTTAAAAACCTATAGGGACGATAGCACAATATGTGCTCGTTGCAATTCAGCCCATCAAACCGGTCAAGTGCAACAATGGTCAAAATAAACACTTCCAAATATATTTCTAGGTGGACGACTGATTGAGTAAATTTTCAGCAACAAGAAAGACTTTCTGTCCTATAGCGTAGTGAATGTTGTGGAAAGTCTGATTTAAGAACTTTATGGTATGTTAAGGCATCTACCACTCAAAACGTGAATTATTAGCTTAAATGAAATTCAATTAAGAATATCACTGCATCACTCTAGATTTTCTGACTCAAATCACATAGACATTCCTTCATACTCAAGCATAAGTAATCCTCAGTGCAAGTCTAGAATTATAAAGTGGAACACTTGAGAAAGACGATTGGACAAACTAAATTTTTGTTTAGACACGGTAGAAAAAAAGAAGTCAACGGTTTAAAAAAAAAGAGCATCAAAATGAAAAAAATAAATGCGGTGCTGAAAGATATGCAAACCTGCTGATTGTTATACTGAGAGAAAGGACTTTGCCGACTACCCGACGGAATTCCCGATGAAGGCGTTCCAGTTGAATTTGCCAGGTTCCAGTAGGAACCATACAACGACACCCTACCATTCTGAAAGGTTCACTGCGCCGTTATATCAAAAGCAGCATTCTCAAAAACCATGTAAAGCTTTCTGAACGAGCAGAACTTCAAAAATGCGTGAAGCAGCACAACACATTTAACTGCCTGTTCAAAGACCTAAAAATTCCCTTCCCTTTTCTAAGGCCAAGCGTGTACGGTGCATGGGAAGGGGGATGAGGGGGGATAGCACAGAGAACGATTGCAAACGGCGCTAAAAGGAGATTTCTACTACATGAGGGACGGCTACAACGGCTGCTTAGAATCCAGCAATTCACTTACAACTTCTCCATTAATTTGTAGCTCAGAAGCAGGAAAAGAGTTCGCAGTAGGACTCAACTGGAAGTGACTACAGTGTCGGAATTATGAGCACTCATGCTGGGGTCATACTTGGTGAATAAAAGTGCTCAATGCTTGGAAAAGAGAGATAGGTCGAAATGCGACAATAAGCCTGAAGCGACAAAGGACACAGCATCTTCAATCTTATAATAAACGAACATTAACGAGTTGCACATAATTGGACGGTTGCACTAAATGCGAACCTGATTGTAGGCGCTTAGCTCGGAGCTTAACCTTGCCGCTTTTTCCAAATGATCTTCGTAAGAGCCGTCGAAATGCTTGGAACCTTTTCGTACCGCATAGCCAGTAGTTAATGGCCGAATTTGATGGTTAGGAAAATATAATTCTCTGAATTGCCGTTCGGCTCTCCTGAAATTAAAATTCTTCGCTGAAATTTTTTTATGAATTCAGTAGACCAAAAAAAGTTGTTTAAATAAAGTAGGCCTAAATGAATTCGGAGTTGTATGGAATTTGCCTAATATTTTTTCACAGGTATTAAACTACGAGGAAAATCAGATTTCTGATAACCGGTGATCCGAATTAGCTATAGAAATAACATTTCTTTCTGTTCATTTTCTGATCGCTTTTACCTTTTACACCACTAAATAAAAGATCGAGTGCCATACTGAGAAAATGGCAGTCATTTCATAATTATTTAAACTAACTGATCAATTAACCTCGAGAATATCATCGAAATTCGTTCGATTTGTAGCCTAAGATGGTGAGATTTTATGGGAAAACATTCGATAAAAAAAGGAATAAATGAAAACAATAGCTAGCTGAACATCGTCAAGTGGGACAAAATTTACTGAACTACAAAGAATGCACAGAAACGTTAACGAACTTTTTGCGACAACAGCAAAAGAGTGCAATAATGGCGAGCAGAAGCAACCATACGGCAATAATCGCTGTTGGAATAATAACCGCCAAATCTGAATGAATAAACCCAATATATTTTAGAATGCAAATAATAAATGGAAAAAAAAACTGATTTGCTGCATTTGAATTATTTAAGAGACTGTAGCTCTATTCAAAGATCCTTTTATAAATTCGTCAAATAACGAAAAATCTCGAGATTAAGGAGCAATTCTTTCTGCCTAATGCACCTACTTCTCCGGAAAAGGATCTATAGTATCAGGTCGTTATAGTATAACAATCGTCTTTATGCGCTCAATCGTAAAAGCATAAGCATACTGGAATAGCGTTCGGCTGTTCTCAACTATCTTCTCAATAGAATTTGCTTAGTTGATATAGTGACTTTATCCACTGATAGCTGCTAACTTGATTGTTTAGCAAGTAAATAAATTTGCATATTTGAAGAAAATGTTTGCCGAATTATTTGTTCATTCGGCAGCTCGTAATTTTTGATCGATTTGATCGAATGAAAATAATGATAGGCAGCAAATTTTCATTACAACGTTGAAGAAATATATATTTCATTAGACTAATTTGTCCACCCTCCATAGCATCCTTAGCAAGTGGATAATAACCATGAAATTTACGTTCATTACACTGGACAACATTCAAGATTTGATAAGTGAATTTTTTAGCTGCGTTCTGATGCGTATTTGAACCAAAAACCATTCATTGATAGCTGCTTCCTAGCATCTGNTAGCTGCGTTCTGATGCGCATTTGAACTAAAAACCATTGATAGCTGCTTCCTAGCATCTGTTGTTTTGAATATTGGAAATGATCGTACGATGTAAATGATGCTATAAATACTAACACCTAATAGATTTCACTGGCATCTACGGACGTCCGTAGGATCTTGGAATAATTTTGTAGAGGATAATAGATGGTGCAGGATATATTTTGCCACTTCTTAGGAATTGAAAAGCATCACTAATAGGCAGTATTATTATACTGCTTATTTTACAGTCGAGAGGATGAAACCTCATAGAAACTTGTCATCCCTTTCTATTAAGCCTGAAAGGTAGATGAGTAGTGGAGAAGCGATAGCTGAACTCATGACAATGAGAACACCCAAGCTTTTCATACATCAAAGCGCAGCTGGCATTCAAACGATAGAAGTATTTCAATTATTGGGTGTAAACGGAGCTGTCACTCGAATAGTAGCGAAAACTTTACGAGAACTTACTGCTTGCCGACGTTTCGACCTTCGCTTCATTACGAGTGTCGTAGGGACCATGTGAAGACGTGCTAGATGGCCCTTGTGCTGTGACCAACTTCGGCTTTGTTGGCATCGCCCGTGTCTGAAGAGAAATTCGGTGTGTACAACTCCGATCAGCTAGCTTTAGAAGTATGCGAATTTCATGCAAAACACACTCCAATAGCACAGTAAAGTGAAAGAAGGATTTCATTCCCGTTCGTTCTGCTGTGGTCTTACAACTCTCGTGGAAGCGCTGGATGATCATCTCCAAACTCTCCATATAGGCCCTCCCATCCTTCCTTCAGTCGAATTTTTCCTCGATTGGCGCAATATCGGACGAAACAGGTTGATGAGTTGAGNTAGGCCCTCCCATCCCTCCTTCAGTCGAATTTTTCCTCAATTGGCGCAATAACGGACGAAACAGGTTGATGAGTTGAGCGCCCTTTTACAAGGTTCCAATTAGTCGTAGTGTTGTTGCACTACCCTTCGAAAGCAATCGAACATCGAGCATCAAAGAGAACCGCACAAAATTCAAGGCCACGTAGCTTATCGCCTTATTCAATTCTCATGAGGTGCGGGCTATTTTAAGGAGCGTTTATATATCATTCAGATAGTCCACCGTGCCATAAACGTTGTACAAGTGACGCGCTATGAAGTGAAGCATTCCGGGGGACCTCAGCATTACACTTTAACAGCATAAAATGAGACAAAATGAATCTTTCTCCCCTCATTTAATTTCTTAAGCAACATACGAGGACCTCTCTCTTCTACTCCATTCGCTTTCAAAGCAAAACATATATTGAACTTCGAATTTTGCTGCATTCTTTGATACGTAGTTCTTAGAGTATATGAATGCCGTTGCTCGCGTATATCAGTATCAACAAAAGCTTGGAACTCTGCGACGATTGCTTGGATCAGCAATTAATAAGAATAAATGAATGAAATTTTATGATAGAAATCGAGGCGAAACTGAGGCTCCGTTCAAAGTGATTGTCATTCATTTTCTGAATCCTCCCTGTACCTTGAGCTCCAGCTGACCTCAAAATTGAAATTCTCGCCATGGACCCGCACTACACTTCACTAGGCTCCCAGTCATTGCCTCACAATCTTAGAATCCCGACGTTTGTGCAAACATAAGAGCAAACTGCACTTTCATACAAGTTACAATGAATGTTCTCACATCTTCGCGTACGTCTACTACTTCTAGATGCTGCCTTTTAATGTGGGCATTTTTTGAGGTTGTTGAAAGAGTTTGACGAGTTGATTACAGCTGTTCTAAGTCTTCGCGGTGCAAGAAATTAGTGCACAATTGAGTGCTAGACAGAATAGCACTTCATTTAACGCCCTAAAAATTTTGTTCGGTTCAAGAAAAATAGGAACGTTCGTTATCCAATATTCAGCTCATCGTGTTCTCTCACTCGATGTCATATTGATAAGAATCAGATTGAAAGTATCCTCATAAATCCATCGCTCTACAAATTTTTTTTGCGAATGAAAAATTTAGATGTCACGAGTTTTGATCGAAAATTCGTTTTCGCTCATCCGGCTCAGACTGTGATCACAATCGCGAATGATAATGACAGTCACTGAGCACTTCCATTGATCGTGCTCCTTCTCCTCTTTTCATGACCAACTGTGCTAATAACTTTAGAAATCTGAGCAGTCCGTAGCGAATAAAACTCATTCAGGTAGCAAGTCATCAGAGATGGATAGTATAGCAGATATAGTAAAGTTGCATGAATACCTGTGGTGTTGTGAAAATAAATATCGGTCTAATCGAGCTGCCCGATTCGTCGGCTTCTTTCGATGACGAAATTGGCTGCTGAAAGAAGTTTTATTGCAAGTGCTACATATTATTTCTTTTTTTTTGTTGCACATATTTCCTTCATTCCACGGTGCGCAAAACTGCATCCCATATGAAGCATTTCGACAACTATGGGATTAGGGCAGGTGGACAGTAACTATGATAAGCGATGATATTGGGTGAGGCATAGCGCGCATGGGAAATTGATGACTAAAACTAACGCCCGTCTGGGGACGAATTCGTCGAGAACGTCGACGGAAACGAGAATTTCCAGCTTTTCTAAAAATTATGTTTTTGGAATATTAAGCTTGAAAACTTGTAAAGCTTAGTGGAGATATGATGAGTTTTGAGGCTTTTCTTGTAACGAAATCAAAAGAATGCCAGAGTAACTCCAAGATATCTTCGAAAAGTCGTACACTGGCAGATCCCGATTGAATAATATCTTGCTGCAATTCACCTCTTCTCACTCTCTTGCCAGATAGTCGTATTGCATGTGACGTCAACTAATGCAGGTCGAATATTCTTTATGTTCAACAGCCTTTTTGTCCGACCAAGTTAAGGCACTGCTCTACTGAGCATTTTGAAACCTTCTTTGCATCAACGAAATCCCCAGTCTGCCCACTTTTCTTAGAATTTCGCAGGTACTAATCTCATCGCAAGCTGGGAAGTGATGGTTGCAAAGGTTTACGTAGCATACACCAAGAATGATCACCTTGGGCGATGAAGGTACCGACTTTGCGATTGACAGTATTGTCGGATCTACTGAAACCACTTCACCGTCGTGGGNGACCAACTGTGCTAATAACTTTAGAAATCTGAGCAGTCCGTAGCGAATAAAACTCATTCAGGTAGCAAGTCATCAGAGATGGATAGTATAGCAGATATAGTAAAGTTGCATGAATACCTGTGGTGTTGTGAAAATAAATATCGGTCTAATCGAGCTGCCCGATTCGTCGGCTTCTTTCGATGACGAAATTGGCTGCTGAAAGAAGTTTTATTGCAAGTGCTACATATTATTTCTTTTTTTTTGTTGCACATATTTCCTTCATTCCACGGTGCGCAAAACTGCACCCCATATGAAGCATTTCGACAACTATGGGATTAGGGCAGGTGGACAGTAACTATGATAAGCGATGATATTGGGTGAGGCATAGCGCGCATGGGAAATTGATGACTAAAACCAACGCCTGTCTGGGGACGAATTCATCGAGAACGTCGACGGAAATGAGAATTTCCAGCTTTTCTAAAAATTATGTTTTTGGAGTATTAAGCTTGAAAACTTGTGAAGCTTAATGGAGATGTGATGAGTTTTGAGGCTTTTCTTGTAACGAAATCAAAAGAATGGCAGACTAACTCCAAGATATTTTCGAAAAGTCGTGCACTGGCAGATCCCGGTTGAATAATATCTTGCTGCAATTCACCTCCTCTCACTCTCTAGCTAGATAGTCGTATTGCATGTGACGTCAACTAATGCAGGTCGAGTATTCTTTATGTTCAACAGCCTTTTTGTCCGAACAAGTTAAGGCACTGCTCAACTGAGCATTTTGAAACCTTCTTTACATCAACGAAATCCCCAATCTGCCTACTTTTCTTAGAATTTCGCAGGTATTAATCTCATCGCAAGCTGGGAAATGATGGTTGCAAAGGTTTACGTAGCATACACCAAGAATGATCACCTTGGGCGATGAAGGTACCGACTTTGCGATTGACAGTATTGTCGGATCTACTGAAACCACTTCACCGTCGTGGGCAAAGTCGATCTCGGGTGGCTTCAATTTTGTCCCAGCGAATGGCACAGTCTTAACTCTCTCCTCTTCGGTTGTCTTCGTCGATTCTGCATCGCCCAGTGATATACTGTCTCCAGCTGTCTCCGTCTGTTGCACTGGTTGCGTCGGTTGTGCAGTAGGTGTTTCAGCATGAGTCTGGACTTCAGATGGTGTAGGTTGTCGTGTCTGAACCGGCCCTTGGGATATTGTCTGAGGGGGACCAAGTTCGGGTCGACGGGGCTGTTCGGGCTGTAGTGAGTGCACATTCTCGGTTGTTTGCCCGGGTCGTTCAGAGGATAGGTCGATCTGTAAGCATTCAGTACGTAGTTGAAATCTAACAATCTTTCCAACATTTTCTCGAACTCCCATTGGATTTCAATTTTTCCCTCTCTCCCAAATTATATTACTCATTTAGTCAGGATGTGAGAGGCCTGAATCACAGAAATGATATCAGCAGATATAAAACATGCAGCTACTGTAAAAGCGTAGCAAATCCCCTTCAAAACATCAACGATTAGTCGACTTGCTGTCGAAATTTTAGGCGATGATATTTCAAAAAGATCCAACAAGACGAATTAAAAATACTTAAAACATATTGGGCGGTTATAAGCTAATTTACTATATACGAAAGTAAAACTTAGTCGATATTGCTTACAGGTTCCAACTCAACTTCCTCGATAGTTGGAGTGCCTCCTTGAGCACTGAGATGACCGTCGGTATCTGTCTTTGATTGTGGCGTGAATAGCTGTGGAACGACTGTGACGAACGGTGGGAAAGTAATATCAAATGCATCAGGCGGAATGTCCTCAATATCATGGCTATCCAATGAAACAATTGGACTGAAAAAAAAAAGAATCTTTAAGGTATATCTTATCATAATTTGTTCAGTAGGAAAAAACGGGTTGAAGTTGAATAGGACTGCCGTTTTGGGTGAGTTGATGCTAAAAGGAGAGGAAGAGCCATAATGAACGCTACCTTCCTTTAATAAATTATCCATTTTTTCCGCTTTTTTTTCTTTCCAGAAGAATGTGGTGCAATCCATAAAATTTTGGTTGTATAGATACTGACAGATTAGCTGATAGAATTTTCTGCCATTTTACCTCTGTCACAAAAAATGATAATCTTGCTTCACGTGGTTCACCGTTTTTTTTTAAAATCATGGATGCTGCTTCAGTTTTTGCTCTGAAGCGTCTCGTGTATTCACATTTAGAAGGGGAGATAAATTCAAAAGGGCACTAGATATCCCGAAAGTTGATATACAATTCAAATAGAGTACGTATGATACTAAATTTTCGTTTATTTATTTTTATATTTCAATTCCCATCTGTATATTCGCTTCAATTTAAATATCCCAATATGTAGTTATTTTAGTTTATCTCATTCTTTATGCAGTACTTCTTCATCATAATCCTTTCTTTACGGATTCGATCCGAATCACTTTCCTATTTACATGCGTATTTCCGATTTTCTTCACCTATTATGTTTGCTCTTCCTTTTTCACACGTCTCTACTTTCACATTTATTTATCCATTTGTTTCGTACATAATTATTTCGTTCGATGCTCGGAAACTCAACGAAATTGATTTCAAGAATTTTTCCGTTTTCTACGGTTGTCACAGGAAATTAAAATAGTGCTTTTGTAATCAGTTGACAAATAGATCATGAGAGAAAATGTTGTGTCACTGGACACAACTACTTTTGCGTCTATAGTAACAGCGTTTGTTAAGGCTGTGCGCATGTAGCATCATCCATGCTTATATAAGCGACTCTTTTGATCGTTGAAATACACAGTCTTTGAGAGAGTGGGATGACATTTTTGTAGTTACAACTAGTGCTTTTTTTTAAATATTCATGTGAGACACCGTCGTTGCTTCGACCCAAAAAGCACAAATTATGACAGCCTGCGCGGCACACCTGTTCCCTCCTGACTCTACTGCGTCTGCGTTTATGTCTAGCTTGCACAGGCATTCAATCTCGACGTTTTGTAACCAAGCCATCCCTAGACTTTTGTCGAATCTCGCTCCGTTCTCAGCTTATTACCGTAAATGGGTGCTTCCTGGCGATCATCTATCGAATGGGTTATCGTAAACGGCTAAAGGAATGAACGAAAGATCCTTGACATATGACTTCGACTTTTTAAAACTTACATATGAGGAGTGGATGCACCTCCGAGGAAGGACGAACGATGCTTGGAGGTGAGTGTTGTCGAACGTGGCGCTGGTGTGCTTGCCTCAGGCAATGAAGGTGGTTGTTTAGTACGATGGCGATTGGGCACAGTTTCGACGAGCACTGGTTGGATGAAGCGTGGTCCTGGTACTTCAATAATCTCAGGTCCGAGCGTTGATGGAAGCGTTTTGCTACTCGTTGATGGATGTACCACTTGAATGCTTGAGTGTGCTGATGCCGGTCCTGAAATAACTCACACTCCAGGTTTATCTCTTTTTAGAAAACGATGTGCTATTCCAAAGAAGACTCTGTCATTTGAATTGCATCACCAGCTGTTCAGTATTCAGTGATTGCTCATATCATACATTTCATATCATATCCCAAACGCAGTTACCATAACCTCATCTTCCCACAGTTCATATCATATCCCAAACGCAGTTACCATAACCTCATCTTCCCACAGCTGTTACAGTTGCTGCTTCTTGTACTAATGAAATTTTGAACACAAGCTCTTATGAAGATTTTGAACACAAGCTCTTATGAAGATCTCTTATGAACTGATTTATGAACAAGGAACTTTATCACAAAGAAGCTCATGAATAAAAACTAACGCTTGGCACCGATGGGTTCAGTAGGCGAAGGAGGTGGAGCGATACGTTGGTTGATGAGCGTTGGTGAATTCGCGTCACAATAAGGCGGTTGAAGGTTGGGTTGAGTGCATGGATAGATGCTCTCCGAGTCAATTCTATAGAGCCATTGACCTGGTGTCCGAATATTGCTAAGCTGACTCAGCTGCTCGATTCCTTCAGTACCCGATCCAGGTAATAAGATCGAATTTGATTCGTCAAACGACATGATGCCAGCCTGGTATCATATAATTTTTTTGTCAATTTATGATATCATACAAACATTATATGATATCATATAAAAAACAAATTTATATTAACGTCAATTTTTATGGTTAGTTCCGATTGTTTACAGCACCAGTCATAGTAGGGACAGCCGATGACTCCGTATTATTGACTACTTTTGCTCGCGTGAGCAAAAATAAAAAATTTAATTGAAGCCTTTCAAAGAACGATCCTGGGGGCACATTGAAATCGATTTCCCGTGGAACTCACACAGAAAACTTCTCGGCTTTATATGACGTTTTATGGCTAGAGCATTCAAAGCAACTAAGACGAGTAGAAATAGTGGAAAATTACCTCAGCGCCGTCACTCCATGGTAAGTCCTTATACAGCATTTGCACGAATGTGATGTTTTCATGTAGTTTATTCATGCCACCAATAAGTAGCGTTTGGAATGTATTTCCAGCACCCTAAAAGCTTCTCTGAATTATATTCTTTAATATTCGATAGCACCCACTATTATTCAATATTGTCCAAACAATTTTCCTCACAACATCAAACGATCTCTCCAACAATACTTCATTTGTAATAGTATCACAACAAATCCAGGTTTGCTACCAACGTATATATTGGAATTGTCGAACTTGAAAGGAACTACGCGCCATTTTTTATGGCTCTTAGGAAAACTGATGCATATTTAGATGAGAAATTTGAATGCCAAAAATATACTACTTTCTTCTAAAAAATTGAAATAATAGCGTAGAGATTCGATAACTATGCTTGAATTCAGAGTGTTCATTAAAGGAACATAACGGTTTTTCTGAAGGTGATTTGAACAACTGAGCACTTTTATCATTGCATTAATGATGTAAGAAAGCGAGATGTAACTTTTTCAATTGTTTTTATCTCAATAATATTCTTACCTTTCTGGTCCCGGTGGTTACATTCACAAAAGTAATAGTGACGACACTAGTGGCAACAAATGAACTATCTTGGAAGTTATCCAAAACAGTTTGTGTGGCACGCGTCAACACATCCGAATCTAAAACATTTAACGATGACATATTCAATAAAGAAATAACAACGGGAAAATCCGACTAATGATAGCATCAAGATGAAAGACCGATCAATACGATTCATCTGGTANNNACCGATCAATACGATTCATCTGGTATGCTAAACTCGCACCTTGTAGGAGCGAACCATAGGAGCTAGCACTATACCACTCCTCAAACCAAGAGTTTGCATAAACCGTCGATAGTTAGTGAAAGTCGCGTAAAGTTTTAAAAGCAGGAAGCAGAATTCGAGAAAAATTACGGATAAAGGAAAGTAAAATTAAGAGCTCCAATTGAACAAATGGATGAGAAATGTACTTTGGTAGGCGCAGCATTACCCTTCAGTAATTTTGAAGATTGTGCCTTTAATCCTCTCCATCGAGAACCTGTGTTTAAGTATATTCTAGTTATCGATGGAAAACTTGGATTTCATGAATTTCACTAGAATGGCTTTAAACACACTTGAAATTCTCAAATTTTTTTTTGGGTAGTCAGTAAAATTACGGAATGATTATCAGTAAAATATTCCCAATTCGGAGTAAATATATAAATGAACGGAATACCTGTAGTTTCATCGACAAAAACTTGTCCTCCTTTGGAGAGATCGATTGGTGCGAAGAAAGGTGCAATTCCATGTACACCCATTGTATCCAATTTGTCACCAGGTTTGATTTTACCAACATCTTCGAGTGCGATCAGACCTTGAGTGACGATCTGCAGTAAACATTTCAAAAAACTCGTTCGACAGATTACGGATGAAATGCTTGAAAATTTGTTTAGCTTCATTGAACAGGCGATGAGTAATTGCAAATGCAAAATGAAGGGGAAGCGGGGGNNNTTTCATCAAATACTGAATGAGTCATAGTTCCGGATGTATTACCATTGCCTTCACTCACCACCTCCTTTATTTCATCACAATGGTTCCACAGTTCATACCAGTCGCTCGCTCTCTTAGCGCTTAGTTATAGTGGCATTTAGAAGATAGCAAAGCATACCGTAAGCCTATTGCGACTTTGACCGAACACACTGATTGGATATTTGAGTTGCCATGACACCTTGGCGTTTTTGGTTTTTGGCAGCGGTTGGTGTCCGTCGAATGGATAGAGGAATGAGGCGACACACTCCGAGACACCATCACCACTGAACCCTTCAGAGCACTGACAAAAATATCGACCTGGAGTGTTAGTGCAAATCGCCTTCTCATGACATGTACCCGGTTGAGCGCATTCGTCAATATCTGAAAAAAAAA
>JAARMF010003635.1:0-18898 GCA_022844705.1 Toxascaris leonina
GACATTGTTTGTTGAAAAAATTAAGACAGTACGATGAGTCAAACTGTTTAATCATCTAAGCAATATAATGATAGGGGCAAGAAAGAAAGTGCTTCTATACGTGAAGAACAAGTCATTGCGTCAGCTGTGTTGGCGCAATGGGGATAAAAGTTTTCGAACTGCATCGGACAGAATGGACATTACAGTGGCCAATTTCAGGCAAACCGTTCATCGCTGAATATCTCAGTAAATTCATTTTGAGAAGTGCATAATTTGAAAGAACATCACTAAGTATGCCTATGAAACAACGCCTTGAAGTTATTTTTAAGGGCCATTTGACGAGTATAAGCCTATGGCGCGTTTATCCCCTCCTTCAAGAAAACCCGCTTAGATCGCATTCTTGCACAAGGTTATTTTCCAGCAAGGTTATTATCCAAAATGTTTGATCACTGCAAGCAGAAGCCGGTTTCACAACTCATCTTATGCGCTTTCAGAAGTCGTTTGAAACAATCACCACAATGCCTATGCTACACCGTATAATAACTACCATTTGCTTTTTTGTGCAACAACAAAGGTTTTTCGTTTCGAAGGACACACAAACCTCAAAATTGCACCCTTCATTGTTTGCCTTAGTTCTGTGTTCAGTGAGCGATTTTCAGGTGAGCTGATACCGGAAGATGGTGAATTCTGGACTCCACACTCATTAGCTCTCATAGAAGATTTGAATCTGATCTGTGTAGCAGATCGTGAGAACGAACGCATTCAATGCTTTAGTGCTGGTCTAGCCGAGGGTGGTCGTGCCATTCCGCCCGGAATATTCGTCACTAAGGCCGAAAACATCGGACGTGTCTACGCGATCCGCGAAAAACGTTAGTGTCCAACTGTTCAATAGGATCTTTTGACAAATGTCAGGTACAGCAGTGAAATTTGACATTGAAACGGACTTAGTTGTTATCTGATAGGGGGGAGGGGGGGGGGGGGGGGGGGGGGGGGNCAGTGACACACGTTACCACAATATATATTCATTATTAGAATTGATGCTTGCTTGATACGAACCTCAGATGAAATATTGGATTTATTGCTGAAGGACTTTTTCCCACGAAAGATCTTGTTCAATTTCCACATGCGATGTTACTGAAATCAAATATGGTTATGAATGTTTAAATTGAGTGCTGCGTTTCCTTTTGACCATTTTCACAAGACAAAAAAATGGAGTAGAAATCACTCCAAATCAAATTTGCTTCCTTGTTTGTTTGGTTTTTTTTTTTTCAGATGGATGTTGAAAATATTTAAGAGGACAGAGCATGAGATATGTGTGCTGTTGGCTGTCTACTGGCGCCGACATGTCTTTAAGTATGAATATGGCCAAACAAATGCGTCATTATTAGTTTTCGGTTACTTTTCATATGTAGTGGCCAACTGCGCAAATCAACCACATTCTTCAACATAGTAGTCCTTATATGTTCATTTGTTATTTATTGCATATTTATAACGGAAATAGAAGACCCGGATTCCATCACGAGTCAAGTGTTCCAAGAAGGATTTCACACGTTTGATAAGCGATCAGTACAACATTCTCGTCACATTACCAATCGCTTATTTATTTACTATTTACCATTATAGACGCTATTGTGTGAAATCATTTGATATTCCAGTGAAAACTGATTTCAGGCGTGTTCATTGTTATATGCCATAGGCAAGCTTATTGCAGTAGTTTTGAGGAGCTGTTGAGTAATGGTTTGATTGGCGCACAGCCAAATGCGACAAGTTACTGTTAGGGGAAGTGCGCCCCTTCTGGCATCTACGCATGTACCACACTGTCACAGCAGTGTGTCCTAACATAAAAGATTCTTACTTTCACAACATCCGAATACTTTCACACTCTTTTACACCAGTCATCACGAACGCGTTCAAATTTACATCAACTGTACTATTATTACCACTTGTTAATGCACATAACCCTAGCAAGGAAGAATTTGGTAAGGACTGTGATGTGCGATCGAACCTGCGTCATATACAATAGTAAACACAAGTGACTTCAGGCCACTACTTGGTTGGTGTAACAGGATCGGACGGCTATGGAATCCAACCACAAATTTTCGTCATGGACATGAATACCGGTAAAGCGAGTACATTCGCAAAGGTGATCACTTCTGTCGATGTGGAATCCCTTCAATTTTCCTTCAGTTTTGTTCGAATCCCTTCAATTTTTGTTCGGAAGCGAAGCATTGAAGCACCTTGAATGTTGTACTCAGAAATTACTACGAATATTTCCCTACCTTTTAGCTTACCTTTTACTGGGAATTTCGTATGCTGATCTCGGGAAATATTACAGTTCGGATGGAATCAGATAACTTCAGCTACAGTAGCAGCTTCAACACAACTCATTTTAGCAATGTCCAAATGCTAGCACATAAGAAAGCCGAATGCCTTTATTGACGTGACGCATGAAAACTGCGAATTTTGCAACAACACAAGTGGCTTCACTTCAACGTTCAAATTGCATAAACACTCAGCAAAAAAACGAATGCTTTACTTCAAAGTTCCACAATATTAATCCGGCCATTTTTTCTACTAACAAAACTTATACGCATACCGCTTTGTTTATTATTACCACAACGGTCTCTTATCAGTGTTGAGCGAGATACTTTTAGGGTATCGAAAATGCGCATGCACTCGAAGTTTCTGACGACGGCGTGGTTTACATTGCACAAGTTGGCCCCAACCAAATTGTGCAGCTATCACTCCAAGACTGATCGTGACCATCTCTCGCAGCCGACGTGTCCGCTCACGAAACATATGTTTTGAAGATGAAAGGCAATCTAGATTTCTTCATTTGTCGAACCCTGAATCTGAGTGACTTTCGCTGTGCAGCGTTACGCTCCAATGAAGTAATGTGAAGAACCTCAATGTTCGCTAGCTACCAAAATAGAGATTCGGCTTCGGTGTGATAGGAGCACCGCGCATGACCTGTCGGTCAGAGTCGTTCTTTCTCATGAAAGTGAGAAGGAAATAACAAGTGATAATTTGAGGTGCTCTCCGAAAGTTTCTGGATGAAGGCTGGAACTCCATCCATGTTCCTTTTCTTCTATCCTCCCTTTCCCCTCCACCGGCTCAGACAAAGAAGTGCTTTACTTAACGTTCAAGCAAATAATGGCAAATTTGTCTGGACTATGAGTTCGATCCAGTTGGTTTCCCAAAAGCCGCTCACAAGACCTTTGCTCTATATGCGACGAGAGTATTGATTTCAAACAAATAACGAAACAAAGACACCATAGATCCGATCTCTTTCACTAACATAATATCACCAAACTGTAATACTTACATCACGGCTTTCAGAACACACAGGATCATAATATCGACGTATCGCTTATATACTAAAATCCCAATCAGATTAACTGAAGTATTTATTTGTCTCTTTGTCAGTCACAAATCTCAAATGATATAGCATATCCACTCAAAGCCCAGCTAAGTAGCACTGCTTTGAGCAGTTGCTGTTCGCTATCTTTGTTAAGCCAAGCTTCAAATTACCGTCCTATGCACAAAACCGCACTAAGCCTTAATTGAAAGTTGTTGAAGACGAGGAAGCTTTCACGCTGACCCGCCATTCAATAATCCACGCAAGCATTTTCCCAAAAACGGATTCACTTCTGATACTTGCCGAAGCCGTTGTTTACATTGAATCAAGAGCCCCTCTCATCGAGTTGCACTCGTGTCACCTCTACAGTTTAGCAATCCACTTTCATTTACTTATACAGCACTTCCATTAACAATCGATGCATGTCAACGGGGCGGCACAAAGGCGTTCCAGTACTTCGGGTTTCAACAGGGACGGCTGCACCAGGAAAGTTGGAATTTTATAAAAATGCTGGAATTCTCGCGTGATGCACACACCCAAGACATGAAATTGGGTTCGCCGCTCTAAGAGGCAAAGCAATTTCGAGAACTATGGACAGGAACTACAGTACAGTCGCAGTATTTGACCCCTACATAGCGATCCGCAGTGCGAAGCAAAAAACACCACTCTAATAGCTTTCTTCTGAAGATACCAACAATGAGCAGTCAACGATCTAACGGTTACAAGAAGGGCAAAGAATTGAAGATAGTGCTCTCCTAATGATCTCTTTTGAATTTGAAAAAAAACAAGCACTCACAACAATTTTTCCTTCGACCAACCGTCCTCTTGTTATTGAAATCCTCACAGACATGAAAGTATATTTTGATAAGCGAGTAGATTCAATATTGCTTAGAAAACCACGACTGAGAGTGAAACAAAAGGACCGTCAGTGAGTGAAACCAAAACCGTCACACATTTTTCGCGTAATAATTATGCGCTTTCACAATTCTACTCACCACATCAACCGATTTCGCAAATTGCCGAAAAGCAGTCGAACCCATGTGGTGACACATCTGCGTTCAAGCGCTCTTAAAAAACTCATCGTTAGAGAGCTTGATCGGTTACGAAATTTTCACAGATCTTTAGGCGTTCCCAAAATCAATCTGAACGTTGGGAATAATCATTCCAAGGCGTAAATCGTGCTCATCAAGCGATTGGCGTGGTTTCCGCGTCGAAACCACTTGAGACACAAAGAGAAAGACACAAGCAGAGGCTAGACGCCACAGTGTGCTGTGCAATTGCAAACTCCACACGGTCCAAAACTATGATAAGAATCGAATGAGGCACAAAGGCACGAGTTTACGATCGTATTGCACCCGAATACAGCGGAGCATGCCTAGAAATAGTGACCGATTGTATGAGAAAAAGACAAAAATGGGAGTCATCTGGATGACACACTACTCCAAATCTAGCCTTCCTTCTATGCACGAATGATTCTCAGGCCATTCAACACCCTATTCACACAGAATACGCTCCACGCTAGATGTTTGAATAACAGATTGGTATAATTATTACACAAATTTCGATGAAAGTTCCGCTCTGTAACTAACTCAAATTCCACGAATACTTTGCTAATGCATAATCATTTATGATAACAAACAGCATCACTCATCGCAACGAACAACGCAGTACTCTTCAAAAACAATAGCTATGAATGTTGTAAGGTAACTGCTACAAACATCACAAGCTAGTTGCTATGAATATCACAAACCAAGTTTACAGCGATCCCAAGATTTAATATAAAACTCTCTTATTAAACGTAAACAATGATCACCAACATCGATAACACAACAATAATAGCTGCAATACATATGTGTCGAAGCGTTTCGAAAATGTGTCGAAGCGTTTCGAAAATAAACAAGTGATCAGCATGCGCCCACCGAAACGGTTATAGGCAGTTCCCATTAGGAAACGCAATTTTGAAAAAACTGCAAAAGTACTTCTAAAAAAGTTTCGGCAATACAATTCTAAAACATCTAAACTTTACAAATTTCTCAGCCATTTGGCTCGATCGCATTGTTTTTCATCGCTTGTCATTTATCACTTGTCAAACTCACGTCAATAGTTATAGCCGTAAAAAGATTAAAATCCTCATCTCAAGGTTCAAATTTCAACACAGTTCACTTTTAACCGCATAAACTCACAACATGTACATATAAAATATTGCCAACAAAACATGTACTTCTTTTTTATTACAAGCTCCTTTCACCCGTCTATAGTCCTCATTGAAGCACTGCAAGTCGTTGCTTCCGTTTTCAAGCGGAATGCAACGGACCTCGTCTCATCCCCCCTCCTCTGCCCTCTTCAAGTCACCTTCCTTCTCTTTGAGTTTTCAGGAACCGCTTACGTCTCTATGATGTGCACAACCTGTACTCTTCATTTTACATATACAACAAAAGCGTCACAATCAAACCACAGTGAAACATCTGCAACAATATGAATTCTAATTGCACATCGTAGCATAATACGATTTGATAAGTTCCACGTTTCCACTCTAATGGAACAGTTCCACAATGCTAGTTTGGCGGTGCCTTATAACAACCTATTGAAAAGATACTTCCTTTTTACAAAGATGAGAATAAAAATTTGTTAGCCCTTAACATTTAGGCGGTCTTGTAACTCCTCGTAAGAAGGAGTGGAAATGTTCTGCTCAAGAGACATTTATTCGTAATGAACATTTTCTACGCCAAGAGACATAACGTTTTTTTCTGCTCAAACGTTTTATTTTGTGAAGAATAAAAAACTGAATACTAGTTCTGTTACTCACACTCAACCTGGCTGAAGAATGGAGAACAACTTGAGAAACGGAATAAAAAACGCAGTTTTTCCGGCATTCCCTAAACTCTGAAAATCAAAATCAAATTAAGATCGAAGATGGCAACTGAGCAGATCGGAAAAGCTTGCAATCGGAAACAGACGAAAACGCCTAAAAAGTTTAAAAATTGAAAAGACTTTCAGAACTGCTTCAAAAGTGGACTATGATATGGTGAGATGATGCGCGTTCCGCCCCCTTTCCATAAATAGACGACATGCTGAAACTACTCCATCTGACACAAAAATGGGCGCATCAAAGGAGAGAAGTGGTACAAATCAACACACCTACGATGAGAAAAAGCGACTCCAATGAAACAACAAATTCCAAGACCAAAATAATGCAAGCGTTCGCAATAGCTTTAGTACATGTGAAAAAGCCTATGAATCAAGGAAATGAAAAGTTAGGCATGTAGGTGTTAAATCAACGCGCAAAAAATAGCAACAGATCTCTCAGAAGACCACCCATGAAGAGGGTGGGTTTCATGAAGGCATACGATCGACAAAGTTGAACAAGGACAGAATTGCATGTCCTTCATAAAAAGCTGAGCGGCAGCGCAAATCTTTGTCATCTTATCTTGTCTTTTGAAACCTTCCACCCATTTTGATACCTCATCTCATCACCAGTCTCGATTAATTTCTTGCGTGCAGCAAGTGGCCCGCACAGATAGCCGAAGCGTCCATGAAATGACTACTACGTATCCCCAACATGAGTGGCCCAAAACCTGCCCATATCGGCATAAAAAAATAGGTTTCATGGGGCAAGAATCTTGGTTTACACTTGTTAATATAACTGCACAACCGCTGTGTGGATTTCGCAAGTTCATTCGTCTTCCACTTAAAGACCGACTAAACTCAGAGCGCTTTTGAAAACTCATATGAAATATCAAAATTTATTCACTTATTTCATTAAATGATGCAGCCGGTTAGAGCACGGCTTATTAGAACCTGAAGCTTTGCAGAGCCTCACCTAGCAGAACTACTCCTCCTCTCTTAGGAGGAAGAAAACAAAATCAAACTTTTTGGAAATATGAATTATAAACAACACCAATCAGTGACAGCGAAAAATTCATCAGCAATGTTACAACCAAAAACAAAGACCAAATACCGCGTTGTACAGTTTCGTTGAAGAGCACTTGCATAGACGCAAGGCTCTGAGCATCAGCTGTTGGCAGTGCACGCTGATACTCTTGGCCCATCCAAGAATAGTTACCTGAAAGCCTGTTCACTGTTATCAGCATCGGGACGAAAAATCGTCAAAATAGAATACCGCACCATTATTTCCGGCAAATCTCCATCAGTAAAGATCAAATTTAGCGTAGAAGTAAAAATCATAGCTTCGCTTCAGCTTACAGTGAAAAAAACATACCCTCAGGTTTGGTGGTTATGGTTCAAACCGTCTGATGGTTAAAAGCCCTTCAGTTCAGCTCTGAATCGAAGAGGGTGAAATTTAGATGGTGAGATGCAATTTACAATAATTATTTGATTGAAAAAATTCTCATTGACATACCAAGAGTTTTGAGCAGAAGTGCGAAAAGAAACGAGAGCAGCGCTGGCATGAAGTATTGTAGCGCTGCAACGTTGAGGTATGAAAAATAACGAAATATCTGAAAGATGTAACGGTATCAACTACAACATGGGCTGTAAGTTAATTGAAACATACCAAAACTTTTATATTATATCATCAATAAGAGAAACAGCGTGAATAATTTATTAAAGGTCCCAAACCGCTAAGCATCAGCTCCTCCTCCACTCTGCTGTCGCAGCCATGGCTGAAGAATCTTGGTCGGGAAGCCATAAAATTCACTGATACCAAAAGAACATTGACTCAGATGTGCACCCACTATAAAACCACCACCGCAACCAAACTAGCAGTTTGAGAACATATAACCCTTGGGTTCTAAATTCGAGAGCTTACGGTGGATTCATTCAGGTAAGACATAAGGAGTCCATTAAAATGAATTAAACATTTCATTTAGAAGAAAAAGGTAGCCACCATTCTTTGCAATTCCATCGAGTTGATGCTACCCGTCTGTCTGCGTATACGCGCCAGTGCATCCGCTGCGAGATTCAAGTGCGATTGCAGATGGGCGCGACGGAAAATGATGCGTGTAGCCATTGTAACTAACACCGATGCCACACGCAACGCTTGCAGCTGGCATTCCGTCAACCCAAAATTGGTAAACGTTTTCGTGCAGCACTTCATCAGAGGTGATCATTGACACGAAGTCTCTGCTTGCCAACGTTCCAGAGAAAATAATATAAGCAGAAGGGTTTACATATTGGTAATAAGGGCAAGAGAAATGTCCATGAAGCCTTTATGCATTTACCGCGTGACCGATATTCATGACTCTAGCCAATATAGTAAACGCTTTATAAAAACGGTGATTTGTGTTGAGAACTAGTTTAAGCCTAAGGGCAGGAGTCTCAGGAGACAAAGAGGCACTGCAAGAAAGGAGGGAGAAGTCCTGGCACTTAGCCCTTGTGGCAGGTAATTCTCCTTGGGAATTCCGACTATTCTTGACTAAAAATTTCTTCTATGCGCTTCAGCCGTAGTCTTCAGTGTGCGCTAAGGCTATCCTAATCTCTCTACTCCACCCGTGTTTCATAAGGACACAAACGTTATAAACATATGTATTCACATCAGTATTAAAGGCTATCAGCGAATGATTTCTTAGATGTTCGTATTTCGCGACAAAAAGCTTGGAATGGTTTCGTCGAAAAAGCTATGTTCACAAACAGCGGTAGGCACATATTGGCTCAGCTCGAGTAGTTCTTATTTACTCTCCAGCTCCCGCCCGTAAAATACCAAATGAGCAACATGTTTTCATAAATCAGAAAGCATTTTCAACGCAGACAACCAAAACGCAACAAAAGTGACTCGAACTGGCTATGAACACCTTCAACAACAGCCAATTATGATGCGCCCGCAACATTTATGTCCAAACGTTTGATTAGGTCACAACCATGTGAGGTGGGGCCTAAGTATCAATGGTCTATTAAGTAAAGTTATATAAAAACCACGCAGTTCACTTCCAGACGATGGCGGATGAATTTGATCATGAGGTTTTGACATCCAATACGGAAATTCCCAGCTCCATTATTTCTTGGAGTAGGATAAATGTAACTGATAGGCGGGTAAATATACATCCATATTTACAGGCTGACAACCAGGATGGTATGTCTTTGAAAACCGTATAAGACGAAAATCAGAACAAACAGATCGAAATGCGAATTAACAAAAAACAAACATTTTCCGACGTCCATAGAGAAGATAATTCTTGACCGGATGCGAAAATAACATCAAAGAAAACGCTTGACTGAGAAATGCCAAATGATACAGCAACCTAAACAACCATTCCACCGTAACAGAGTGAAATTTCAAGCAATAGAAGAACTTTATCACATACTTCTTATTGCCCCATATCATACCTCAAATCAATCTCAAAGAAATACGATACTAAAAACCAATAAATCTCAAAGAAAATTCGGCTTCTCGCATTTGCACAGCTATACAGTTGTGCTACTAACAAAAGACGTGCGCACATGATCTTAGGCACATACTGAAGTGTATATGGAAACGTATACTCAGCACTTTGCTGATCGAGCCTGAGAATGGTTCTTCTTGTAGAGGGAAGAGATTTAATGATATTAAGGAGAGGTATTGCATGGTGGTAACGTGTTGTGTAAGCATTAACTTCTACATTCTGAATTGATGTGCTTACTAGATCAGCAACAGCCAATTGCTTGCGCGCGTCTACAAGCGTCAGCAATGATTTTCCAGTGGGACTCCAGTGGAAACAAGAAATTTCGATCTTTTAAAAGAGATAAAGGCAAAGCTAACATCGCAATCTGAGCATTCCTCAGAGAGAAAACTCCACTTAAATTTGATATATCATAGAATTTTTTCACGTGGGATGGAGCGACTGCAAAAATCCCTTTCTACTCTCCTTCCGGAGATCGGCAATATTGTATGACTTTCGACTTCACCTCACTGCACTGCATGATGTAGACTATTTATTTGTTCGCTGGGCTGCTGTGAGCATAATAACCAACTAATAAATTATTCTGTACTTGGCTGCTCATAACGCAAAAAAAGAAAACATTCACCTCAAATACGTAACCCCTCCCTCTCTCATAACGAGGCAACTATTTTTCGCTAGTACTTCCCGACGTTCAATATGCTGTCGACGAAAGCGAGAATATTTTCTGCTTCTATGAGAACCTATTCCTCGATGATATCCCTCTCACATAATTTTGATTTCTTCTCTCTCCGACCCTTACACAAATTTGAGCGGCTGGAAAGAAATACGGCATAACTTACTTATAAAATGGTGCTGCCTCATTGACTGCATTCGTATACATTCTCGCATAGCGGAAATTTGGGAAAAGAAGAGTACCGGCCAACAGTCCAAACATCGTAGAAAGTGATATAAACAAAAGAAGGGGCGAACGCTCAGTTACTCCAGCTGGAAGTGGAACATCGCTGGCTGCAAACAGTGCTGATGCCGACCTCGAGAACGACTCATATGCTGAAAAACAACAAGATTACTGAGAAAGAAAGAATAGGTAAGAATGAGGTGAAACATTAAATCTGAAAGGGACGAACTAGGCAACAACTGCCCAGTACTGAAGGGAGAAAATTCCATTGCAGTGAAAAAAAAATGTTCATATCGATCGGTTCCGACGTCAGCAAACTTCAGTTTATCAGTCAGTCTCTAACTAGTTTAAGATCCAATGTAGGAATGAGAACGGTCAGGAAGAAAGAAGGGGAAGGTGAATGGGATTCCCGTTCTTTTCAGATGAATTGATAACCACAGAATCCTTTTTTGTTCTTGAAGCCCAACAAATGAGGAGTGAATCCACCTTCTGTCAAAGATGTGATCAATACATCTAGCAGCAATGTCAAGCCCACCACTCAGTGAATAGCAACCTATCACATGTCATCTGACGTAGGCCCACTTTTACTTTCGCTTGGGAAAGCTAGCAGAATCTTAACAAATAAGCCAGTAGATGGAAAAAGCCAAAAAGTTCTACGACAAATTTGTTGCAGCTCGAAAATTTGAATTCCTTTTTCTTTTCTAAAAAACGAAATAAGGAATTTCTCTTCCTTCCTAGCGCGACTATTGAATTGGTTTAAAGAGTAATCGGTAACAATAAAGTACCAACGCAATCGATGAAACCCTTTGACGTGGTCAAATTAATCCTTACTTCAAAATTAATAATGATGCCGTAAACGTGACTGTACTTATTGCTTCCAACATAACACAATAAACATTGCTTTAGGATTTAAAAATTCTTCGAAAAATGAAATGACTGAATGAGGGAAATAAACACGCAGATTGTTAATACTAGGTTATACAAGTAAATGAATTCTTAGAACAATTAAACGCTAATTACACAAAGAAATTAAAAAGAAGTCTAACCCTTGTCGAATCCAATATCGAAGAAACTCTCAGCGAACATTGTGAACATCATTGCGAAAAGGAAAAATAATAATGAAAATGAAATGACCAAATTACGTTCCGCCTCAACATTTTCACCCGAGAACAGTGAAACTGTCACATTTGCCAAAGCCTAAATGTTAATGTGATTCTTTGACATCATATTCTCACTTCAGCTCTTCCCCCCCCCCCCTCCCCCACCTCTCATACAGCTCGTTTCCCGAAATTCTGATATACAGATCCCGCAAAGTTGAGAAAGCATCCAACTTCTGAACATATTAATTTATGCAATCTCAATCGAATGAATCATTTCGTGCTCCTACACATCGCTCGCTGGAAGTTATACGAAAGAAATCTTCTAAGAACCTTACAACAAAATGATACTTAAACAGCGTGCATATGTCCAAGTGTTGGTGACATACAGCTTGGCACGAACGATTGGTCCATCTTTTACCACAGTCCTCATCGCAGACAACATAATACCACACGGACTTGTTCAACAGCACAACGTAAACATGCCACTTTAGCGTAAACCTGTCCAACAGTTTAAATACGCCACTCATAAACTTTAACGTAGTTTATGCAACCCCAATAAATTTGAAGAAAAATATGTCTCCTCCTCCCTTACCTTCAAGATTTTGGGACTGCAAAAGAGAAGGAACCTGTGGTGTGATTAAAAACGTCCCCACTTATAATGTGGGGATTCGAAACAGTAGCTAATCATTAGGAGTGGATTTCTGCGTCATATTAGTATACTTGAGTAAACTGATATTATCTGCCAGCACGAATGAAAACGATGATCAGAATGCGAATCTCCCAACATCAGACGTGGAGAGAGATATTCCAGCTCGCCCCAGCATTCAACATTCCCTTACAAAATTGCTACTGAATCGGCGTACAACACATTCGCTAACTGGCAAGATTGAAAAGAGACAATACCTAGCTGCAACGTATCAAATTCTCCAACCTGAAGCACAAAAGCGATCGAAAGTAGGATCCACATGACCGAGATATTAATATCGGCATTATTCGGGAAAAGGAAACGAAACACCTCGCTACAAAAATAAACTACCTGAAACTACACATACTACTTGCGATATAAATCAATTGAAGAAAACAAACTAAGTAAAATTAAAGTTAACATTAGAAATGGTTGAGAGCACCTACTGAAAAGCCGAACCCACTTGCGGATTAAATTTGAAGTGACGAAGGAAGATGGCTATTCTGAACACTTCCATAAACATCACTTCCATAAGTAATTAAACCTTTACATCACTCGATGCATCTCTTGGCTTCATGATCAGATATTTTTCACCTTACGATATTCGTAACAAAATCGTTAATTAATTAAAGGATTAACAATTTCAAAGGGTCTCAGTTTGCGCCGCAAATGCGATAATATTAATGAATCTCTAGCATAATGACGAAAAATTGTGGGTCTGCAGAATGTGATACAATCGGGGTTAAGCAAAGAACTGCATCGCATCTGCGCCGAATACGCATCGTTTGCACCTGATCTCCATATCCTCCCCAAAATTGCCGCTGCAAGGCACCAATTGGCAAATTAGCAGCTCCACTCTTGCGTGCTTGGTGCAGCGATTTATTTTTAAGCTACAGCCATCTACGAATAACTTCTCACTTCATCGATCACCGACGAACGGTCAAAAAAGCTTAAGTCCGCTGTTCCATGCTTAACACTCCGCTGGATAAAGGCATAGCGCCCGATCTGCCTATCGGCGCATTTGTCAACTGATGCTCCTACTGCCTTTCACTTCCCGGCTGCATCGAATTTTAATGACTATCCAAAATCATTGCTCGGCTGGAAAAATTTTCTTGCCCGGCAACGCACTGAGCAATGTCTCTGCACGAATTTTAAGACATTTGCATGACAACCGCTCCACTCTACATGAAGGCATAACTTAGCTCAGAATAGTCACGACGTCAGCATATAATTAAAGTAATTCACATAAACTCGAATCGTCTTCGAACGCTCTAAGGGCAGTGTTGCGTGGTGATCGGGGATCCGGGTGCAGGACCCCGTTCTCTGCTTCCCGTTGGCTAAGATCGACCTGCTTCGCAACTTTTCAAATTACCACCAGCTTATGGTTTAGTGGACAGCACTTAGCTTCTGCCGTCTCCCAATCTCCTTTCAGAACAACATACCACCCACATAAAACAGCATCAGTAAATATCAAATAGCTGCGATTCATCCGATGTCAAAAACTGGATAAGAAATTGGTTAGAATCTAAATAGCAAAGCACAATACCAGTGAAAAAGCGGTGAAGTCAACAATCCAAGAGAATGTTGAATACAGTGGCAACGCTTGCACATCATCCGGATGTACCGCTACCAAAACCAACCCTATATCCGCGTTCTTTGGAACCAAAAAACCATTCATTTCAACATTTCTGAAAAGAAAACCTTATTTGCAAACGAACCAGGTTTACCTTCCCATATATTAAAAGTTCAGTTCCTGGGAATATAACTCGGCAATTCTGCTTACTGCACGTGTCGCGACATAACTGAGGATGTGAGCGCTTTTGACCTCTCAACCTCCTGGTTTCTCGATAGCACTCTCCCAACACCGCCCTTAACCGCGATTTCGCCGGTCTACATCCACCTGGTGTCGCAGAGGACAACTTCCCTAACTATTTACTTAGCTAAAACATGCAGCTGCATCCGCCTGAATTCAAAGAACGGTCAGGTCGGCATTTAGTGTCGGAAGTTTCGGAAAGCAAATTCAAACATAACTTACTTGTCCGGTTTTCGTTTTCTAGTTTTACCCATAATATGCAGAGGGACCTTGTCTTTTAGCTCTTGGACCGTTGGTGCAAGGTATCGGTATAATCTGAAATAAGGCCACCTATGAAACGACGTTAGTAAACACGCACAGAATTCATCCACAACCATTGCAGATAAAACATTACTCAGCATCAAAGCTAGCAACTGCAAGTGGAACCAGAAATTCCTAAATTTTCGGGAAAGAAGCAGGAAATGGCCGAAAGGAATTCCTAGTTCTTTCTGATGAAACAAACCTGCTCTGATTTTGATATTAATTATGTCACGTCAATTCAGTCAAAACCACTATTTTGAAACTTGCTCCAATATATTGTAGCAAAGAGGAGATATAATTTACTACATAATGAAAACAGGGCATTCAGCCTCCCGATTTATTATCAACTCGGAAATAAAATGATAAATGGAAACGGTCTAAACCCAACGAACACCGCGAGGTTAATATACACGAGCTGAAGATCCACAATATCGTTCAAATACAAATTCCACAAAGAGAAACATTTTAGATTTCGCTTGCAAACAACAATTTGTTATATTTCAGCAATGGAGACCAGAAGCTGTTTTTGAAGAGTAAAGTGATATCTGGGATTTTATTAAAAAGCTTCATCACTTTCTACTGCAACAAGGATTCGTCCGCAGAATTCTTTAATTCAAGCGTAATTTACTCGTCAAAATGCATATGTGTAAAAAAAGAGTGATATAAGGCGAAAATAGGCTAGGTTAACGTTAGATTAACATTGTTTTCACCAACTTTAAGTGAATGCAATCTTGCCTGTTTTGTGGAGAAATTTTACGGACCTAAAGGTGGGGCTGCACTTTATTACAAAGCCCGCTCTCTAAAATCGCAAGAAATTCACGAAAGAGACATTTTCAATTACTGCGCAACGGTACTCGATATGAACATCAATGAATTGTTATTTATTTACCTAATAGCAAAACCTTTCAATGAGAAATTCACCGGTGCTGTTCAGTATCTGGTTTCTTTGCGTTGTTTTTCGACATCCCGTACTGCGTATAAACCGGATGGATTCAATGGCATGTTTCAAACGAAACTTATATAAAGAAATAGAAAGAGCTATTAAGGATGGAGATTTAAATCTCTTAATAAAACAGGAGGTGAGCTGCATAAGAAACAGATGTGAATTCACCCGGCACATAAAAACGGCCTTGCCAACGAAAACCGAGAACGGAATTTCGTGAAGACGGTGAACGTTATCAATGTTACGACGATATGGAATCCGAATATTGCCTGAAAACGTCTCATTCAACCAGTCTCGCTCCCTTATTGCATTTATATGTTAATTATTTAAACAGGGGCTACTTATTTGTTCATTTCGAACAAGAGTTGAAAATTTTGAAGATGGGATGCTTAGTGCAGAAATCAGTTCTTGCACTTGTTCGAAGTGCGGCATAAATAAGGTTTCCTTTCCGTCCTACATAGTTTGGAAGCGAATAAAATCGATGGTTGTAGAGGTGGGTCTTCTACAACCGCCGATCTTATTCGTTGAAGCTTAGCGTTGTTGATGGCTATAAACTTAGCGTCATATCACCTCAAAAACATTTGTTGTCGCAAGTGATGGAGCTCAAAACTTCTGTTTTCAAAAGGAAGCCAGTCATTAGTTACCGGTGCTATTTTAGCCTGAGAAACTACCTTATTTTTAATGGTACATGAAAGTCGAGACCATTTAAAAGGATAACGAACGACCTCATCACCTTAATAAAAGCGTCGCTCAGTTTCACTGAATGACTCCTATGAACCAGCACATTTTAACCCCCCCCCCCCCTCCCATTATCACTCACGTGGAGCAGAGGTATCTCAATGAACTTCGAACTTTTCATCATTACAGTTGAAGCATATTTTACTGCGCTTTTTTAATATTGAGCGCTTTTTATGAGTCTGTATAGGAGGATACTAAGGGGAGATACGTCATCATCGCGGAAGTCTACTGAAGATAACACAATGAGCACAATTAAATAAAATTTGATGCAGAAATCCAACAGCAACTTACCATTCTTTTGAATTATCTCCAATGGAAAATTGAAGAGCCCCTCAAAGATCGACGACCGGTTTCCGATTACTTCGCAAGGAATAACCTTCTGAAACCATGGAAACAATTTGAAATAAACGAAGAGCGATGAGCTATGCAAGCATAATAAGAATTGATCGTTCGTACATGTAAACAAGCAATAATGCATCAAATATGGGAGTGAAATGTGCTGCAAATACTCCATCAAAAAAAAGTACCCGACCGACTGGACGTACTTTTTTCGAAGTATCGACCAGATGTCAAAAGGAACCGCCAACACGTTGGATATACGATCATCAGTCAAAGTGAAGTTGCGGGTAGCGGGCATTCTAAGGATCGATTAAGTATTTGTTTATTGCCTGAGGGTGGAAGTATCTCCACCGTCTTCAACTATCGAATTCTGCTCAAAACATACTACCTAACAGTTTAATCTGTAATAGGCTACATCGCCGCTTGATATTTAAACCCTCTGACTTGTCTCCCTTCCCCTCCCCTCTTCCCCCCCCCCCTCCCATCATGCATTTCGAGCATTGGATAAATTGGGGTTGTGGAAAGACCGGATCTGGACCAAAGCAAGAAACGCCAGAAATGCAGTGTGGAAATATCAAGCTCGAATCAATTAGCCCATCCGGTACAATAGAGAAATGCCATGGAAACGTTGATCGACCGTATGAAATAAGGTGCAGTAAATGAAATGAATGATCAATTAATTCCTCTTTGCGATAGCAGAGTCCGCTGTTGCAAAAATATGTTGGATTGAGTGAAAAAATCAGCTGATAGGCGCGGCAAAAACTGAACTACGACTGCGAAAAACAGGAATGCAACAGGATCGGATAGAAAAAAATGCTGCAAAGTTAGAAAAATGCTGCAAAGAACCCCAGTGAGAACTGAAACGTTGTTAGCAGAAATGAATGCAGCTAAGCCTGAAAATAAAACGACCAGGCTGTATGCCATTAGAAAGAAGCCCATGTTTTGTGTGTGTGTGCACAAGAAGTTGCGCTCGCAAGCACATTTCCTTGCCCGTAAGACTGCTGCGATACGTTCACAACTTTAAGTACAAATGTCCTTACTGCTTTTCCGTCCTACACTACGAAAGGAGAGGAAGCTACGTCTCTACAAATATTTTCATTTTTAAATTCCCGCACTATCGTTTTCCAGTCTCGTTCGACAGTCTTTCAAGCTTTATCGCCCCATTCCAAAGCTTTCCAACCACGTTTTTGCAAGAATATAGTCATCTCACATGAAGCAGTCACTCTGCCGCCCCTTTTATTCGGCAAGTCGTATTCTACGTGGGTTAGGCATCTCCCCGTCTGGCTAACTGATCCCGATACGGCGCTTCCATACTGCTGCCAGGTCCGTTACTTGCTTCTATCTGGGTCGGGTAGCTCGAAGACGCATCTTTTCACAATCTCCAATCTAGAAAACGTCACCGTCGCCGCTTTAGTGTTCGTTCCAACAACGGAACGGTTTGCACTTAGTGATTAATAAAATATAGCTAGAATACGTTTGGGCAAAACTTTGCGAATGCATATAAAACGACAACTTTTCAATAAAGTATGAGCGAAGCCTTGGTACTTCAAAAGCAGATGACAACCTGCAAGACAATCATTGTATAAATTGCTGCTCCAGGACTGGATATTTGGTCAATATGTATGTGCACATCAAGCAGAAAGAACTGTGGCAAAGTGGCCCCATATAATTCGTAGGCGTTTATATTTTTGTTGAAAACAGGTCTTATTATTGCTAACTGAACGCGTGCAGGCGCACAGATTTTCCAAGTGGAGGATGCGCTTAGGAAACGATTAAACGAACAAATATCCAGAATGAGTGAAAGATATAAACCTTCACTTGCAGGGGCAGAGAAAGAGGAAGCAAAAAAAAACCTAGCATGGGAAGGAAAAGAGAAACACCGTTCAATACCATACGTGAAGCTTGTCAACGCACAGAACATGCTTCGACCCCATTTCCCAACTGAACGGTCACTACTGTATTCATATTTTCTTTCACACATTCAAGCTGCTGTTAATTTCATCCGTCAAAATTCCATCTTTATATTATGAGGGAGCTCCAAACTTCCCTGTCGGATTTCAAGTTTGTTCCACAGAAAGTTTCACACTGGGAAAGCCACTTCTCCAGCTTGAGATGAATCCAGCGAGCTTTCATTCATTACGGTCAATCAACAAACGAAGTCAGAACAGCACGCTTAAACACAATCGAAGAGACACGCAAAGGCATATGCAGAAAGTCCGAGGGAAACAGCTTGGTCAAAAGAGCAGTACTTGTTGTAAATTCACAGGTGTACTCCTTTACAGAATGACAACAGCAGTGGATTAAAGTCCCATAGAATTATGGACATAAAATGAGAAGTTTATTACCTGGTTACGCTCAACGGTATTTTCGCGTTTTTGAATCTCCTCTATCATTCATTCAAATTGCTTTATTT
>JAARMF010003639.1:5702-18888 GCA_022844705.1 Toxascaris leonina
CCCCCCCCCCCCCCCCCCACCATCCAAACGGCAAAAAGAACCCTCTCCGAATTGAAAGTTCGTTATAAAGTCGCTCGTTAGTAATAAATACACATTTATGAACTGGATGCTGAGTGACTCTGCCTTCGGTATATGCCCAGCCTACACATTTTTTGAAAATCAGAACAAGCCTAACCGGTACGCCTTGCGTCCAGATCTGCCTCTCATGAAATGAAGGCCTTTCTCTTTTATGCCTCTCTTATACTGTCGAAAGAGCCCCGAGACCGACATTTCAGCAAACATGGTGACATCACTGACGGGTAACTGACCAATATCTTTTTGAGCTGCACTGTTGTGAAAGTGCTGTTGCAAGTAAGCACGGAATTTTTATGTATCGTGGAATATGTCTGTTTGATAGGAGTCACCGTAAAGTGCAATATGTGCGCCAATGAAATTAAGTTATTCAAGAGGATTTCTGAAAAATAGCGGTAGGAGCGAATATAGTCTAAGCAAGTCGAAAGGCGTATCAGAGAGGTCCACACAATTTGCACATTTCCTTACTACTGCCCTGACCCTCAAAGTAATGCTTTCAAGTTCAGAATGAGCCAATTGCTCATAAGATCTCCCAAGACAGATTGATTCTTCGTGACTCGACGCGTGTAAAGTTTGAGATTATCATACCATATCATTTTCAGTAACCATCTTGCCCCTCATCTGCGTTTTTTAATATCATATCGCGTCGTGTCCTTTAATATCATATAATACCAAACCACATCTTATTATTTCACATCATATGATATCAATCATACCATATCACGCCATGTCATCAATTCGTTTCATATCATAACATATCATATCACACCATTTCACCAGATAATGTCATTTCACATCATAACATATCACATCACACCATGTCATCAAATCATATCATATCACATCATAACATGTCCCATCACACTACATCATCATATCATACCACACCATATCATCAAAGCATATCATACCACTTCATATCACGTCATATCATCAAATCATATCATATCACACCATATCATCAAATCATACCATATCACATCATAACATAGCATACCACACCATCATATCACATCACGCCACACCATAGAATATATCATATCATATAATATCATGTCACACCTCTTCCACAGTTACCAACCACTCTGTATTTATAGCTCCATCTCATGAAAAGATATGATACTTGCCTCTACTGTAGAGACAGACAAGCACATACATTTATAAGAGGGTACAGCACGCCGTTATAATTTATTTTCTCAAAGCAAATTTGTAAGCCGCAGTCGCGTATGGCGGAGAGGGAGAGGAGCTGACATGCTGGAAGCACACACGCAGCATCAACTAAAATATTGGAACCTCTCCGGCATTTCTATCACTCACGGCATATGTTGTGCGCCTACTAAATCATTACCAAACACTTTTCTCAGCATATCTGGAGTATATGTTTGATAAGAGTTTCTGTGAAGTAGAGTGGAAGATCGTAAAAGTGCAGAACGTCATCAATACATGCTGTCATGAGTCGATGATATGTGCTTGGAAACGAATAATTTTGCACTGAATAGATATGTGCAATATGAAGCCATTAGAGACCTAGTCAGCTTTCTCTGCATCTTGTCACTTCAAGCACTATTAACATAATTGTATAACATCTTTAACGTATACCATAAAGTAACAAAGAAACAGCGATCGTGCAAGTTGGTGTAAATTTAATTTCCGGTGCAGTCTATTGTATTTATTTCTCAAGAGACACACTCAGCAGTCATAATATCTGTTATAATACTCTTTACTCAAAGGTAAAGCAACATGTCGAAAGCAGTCATCGGCCACCCAGCACCAGCGTTCACGGCGACCGCAGTGGTCGATGGCGATTTCAAGACAGTCTCCCTCTCAGACTATAAGGGTCAATATGTGGTTCTGTTCTTCTACCCTATGGACTTGTAAGTTTACATTCATCAAATCTCCCAAATTTTGCACGTTCTGATAGTCAGATGTTTGTTTTATTGCCTTTAAGTCGTGTTAGGTCGTTTTCATTTTATTGGCTGCTGAAGTGATGATGAAAAGTTGATTGTCTTTACTGCTTAGGTCATTCACACTACTGTCATATCATATGAGTTAACTCGCTTTCATCGCATCATTTATTCTGTTATATTAACTTTTGTTCTCTTGCTGAATAATCTTTCTCTTCAGCAGGGAGACACATCTCTGCTCGAATCCGATCACAGGCGTCGATTATTCAGTAATAACGCTAGCACCTTTATCCATCTCATTTGTGCATCAAAAAAAAAAACAGTGGTATCAGGAAATGGATCGATAGTTTCATCTGCAGTTACAAATGATTTCAGCACATTCGTATGTCCAACGGAAATAATTGCATTCTCGGAGCATATGGAGGAGTTCAAGAAACTCGGTGTGGCGGTATTAGCGGCATCAACTGACTCGCAGTTCTCGCACCTGGCATGGATCAACACGCCTCGTAAACAAGGTGGCCTTGGTGAAATGAAGATACCCATCATCTCCGACAACAACCATCAGATTAGCCGTGACTATGGTGTCCTGAAGGAGGATGACGGCATCGCATATCGGTAACTCTAGATTGCTGTTTCCAGGTGGACTCTTTCAAGTTGCATCTATTTTTCTTCTGCAGATTCGTTTGAACTGACGTGATGTGCTAGGGTTTCCAATACTGCGAGATTTTATATACCAGCGTGCAAATATTCCATAGTAATATTTGACAATCCGACAATTGCCCGACTGTGTTGGCCATCTTTCGACTGCACTAGCCATCGTTCGACTGTGTTGGCCATCGTCTGACTGTGTTGACCATCGTTCTACTGTGTTGGCTATCGTCTGACTGTGTTGGCCATCGCTCGACTGTGTTGACCATCGTCTGACCGTGTTGGCCATCGCTTGACCGCGTTGGCCATCGTCTGGCTGTGTTGCCCATCGTTCGACTGTGTTGGCCACCGTCTGACTGTGTTGACCATCGTTCTACTGTGTTGGCTATCGTCTGACTGTGTTGGCCATCGCTCGACTGTGTTGACCATCGTCTGACCGTGTTGGCCATCGCTTGACCGCGTTGGCCATCGTCTGGCTGTGTTGCCCATCGTTCGACTGTGTTGGCCACCGTCTGACTGTGTTGACCATCGTTCTACTGTGTTGGCTATCGTCTGACTGTGTTGGCCATCGCTCGACTGTGTTGACCATCGTCTGACCGTGTTGGCCATCGCTTGACCGCGTTGGCCATCGTCTGGCTGTGTTGCCCATCGTTCGACTGTGTTGGCCACCGTCTGACTGTGTTGACCATCGTTCTACTGTGTTGGCTATCGTCTGACTGTGTTAGCCACCGTTCGACTGTGTTGGCAATCGTTCGACTGTGTTGGCCACCGTTCGACTGTGTTGGCCATCGTTCGACTGTGTTGGCAATCGTTCGACTGTGTTGGCCATCGTTCGACTGTGTTGGCAATCGTTCGACTGTGTTGACCATCGTTCGACTGTGTTGGCCATCGTCTGGCTGCGTTGCCCATCGTTCGACTGTGTTGGCCATCGTCTGACTGTTTTGACCATCGTTCTACTATGTTGGCTATCGTCTGACTGTGTTTGCCACCGTTCGACTGTGTTGGCAATCGTTCGACTGTGTTGACCATCGTTCGACTGTGTTGGCAATCGTTCGACTGTGTTGACCATCGTTCGACTGTGTTGGCCATCGTCTGGCTGCGTTGCCCATCGTTCGACTGTGTTGGCCATCGTCTGACTGTTTTGACCATCGTTCTACTATGTTGGCTATCGTCTGACTGTGTTTGCCACCGTTCGACTGTGTTGGCAATCGTTCGACTGTGTTGACCATCGTTCGACTGTGTTGGCAATCGTTCGACTGTGTTGACCATCGTTCGACTGTGTTGGCCATCGTCTGGCTGCGTTGCCCATCGTTCGACTGTGTTGGCCATCGTCTGACTGTTTTGACCATCGTTCTACTGTGTTGGCTATCGTCTGACTGTGTTGGCCATCGCTCGACTGTGTTGACCATCGTCTGACCGTGTTGGCCATCGCTTGACCGCGTTGGCCATCGTCTGGCTGTGTTGCCCATCGTTCGACTGTGTTGGCCACCGTCTGACTGTGTTGACCATCGTTCTACTGTGTTGGCTATCGTCTGACTGTGTTGGCCATCGCTCGACTGTGTTGACCATCGTCTGACCGTGTTGGCCATCGCTTGACCGCGTTGGCCATTGTCTGGCTGTGCTGGCCATTGTTCGACTGTTTTGACCATTGCCTGACTATATTGGCCATTGTTGGACTATGTTGACAATTGCCCGATTATGTTGCTATTTTCTCGACTGTGTTATCCAATTTCGCTTCTCTAACCCGATAACTGTGCAGTTATCCAGCAATGCCTAATAGCCTATCAATTGTCCAGTAATTCATATCTCCCCAAATTTCTAGCCATGCCATAATGCTCAACAATCTGACGGTCTTCTAACTGCAATATATGCCTTTCCCATTGCAATTCTCCATTTCCGAAAGAGACTCATTCCACAATTTACAATCCTTTTAATCGATTGTGAGGGAACCAATTTTATACTCGTCTTTAATTCACACAGAAGTGAATGCACGTTTACAGTGGTCTCTTCATTATCGATCCGAATGGAATTCTGCGACAGATAACGATCAATGACCTTCCAGTTGGAAGATCAGTTAGCGAAACTATTCGACTAGTTCAAGCATTCCAATTCGTCGATGAGCATGGCGAGGTAGAGTAGTATTTATTTAGGTGATAGCCTATTCACTTTGAAAAACAAATAGGTGGCATATAGAAAAGTCCCGATGGGCTGTATAGAGGATGCAATCAATCTATATCAGCTCGTGAAGCATTCATATTCACATAGAGATTTATTCATTGACATATCTGACCCCGTACTCTCATTTCAGTGAGATCAGTTGCATTACGTCTGTAGCATTGAGTAGACTCAACTCGTTTGCTTGCAGCTTCTTTCCATATAGTTGCTGATGCGTATCAAGTCATTTCCACCTGGATAATCTTTGATTTCGGGCACTGCTGCTGTATTATTATTTTCGTAAATGGGACTTCCGTGTATTAGTGCAAATATCAGCTTCTGTTTATGATTATGTAGAAATCAAGTGTTGTGGAGATTAAAGTGGCGGGTTTCCCCCTTTATTCGAGCCAAGTTCTTTTATGCTCTAGTTTTGACGTTAAAGAACACCACCAACCAGGTATGAGTGCATACCTATCATTTAGCGTTCATGACCATCTGTTAGCACCTAACTGCTGTGTTGTTTCCACAGCCTCTTTTGTCATCTCTTCCTCCAAAGTTAGGCGATCTCATTCTACGCCTAGTGTCCGTTGTATCTCCTCGAGATGTTTTTTACTCATTGTTTTAGGTTTGCCCAGCCGGATGGACACCTGGAGCTGACACAATTAAACCTGGTGTCAAGGAAAGCAAGGCCTACTTCGAAAAGCAGCACTGAACGCAGCCTCCAACTTTGAATATATTTTGTTGTTGCTTTCGTTATTGCCGTCTGCCATTTGAGGCCAATACCTTTCAGTAATGCGCTCAATGACCCACTGATAAACCGTTAATTTTGTTGCAAATAACTGCTTTACTACAAGGTGGCCCTTCTTTATGTCATCATGTTCTTTAAGACTCAGAGGACCGCATGTTCCACACATTCGCCGCAATCTTTATGACCACAGACGTACCGATTTTATATGCCGTTGCCTTCGATGCTGGTAGGACGGCATAAAAAGCACTAGTGTATGACCAAAAGTTTTGGATGAACACACATCCTTCTTCTAGCCTCAGCTGTCCTGCTGCAAAAAACCTCACTGGTGTCACGGTCTGCCGACGGATGCAGAACTTGAAAGATGGTTCGCCCAGACGGTCCTTCGATACTTCCGACCAATCACACTCCCTAAGCTACACATTGCACCATCAGTTCACGTGAGCACAAAGACCTCAGTTTGACACTAATATCAACAACATCCCACAATGTAAGTTAGTCACCTCAGAGTGGACGCAACATTAGACCCACTCTAACAAGCATGACCCAAATGCCGAGGTGGGAAGAAATGCCTACCTTGTCATCGCAGACAGATCAGCGATCACATGATCACGCGATCCAAGAGAGGTCACACGATTACATCCTGCACAGAAATGAGACCACAAAAATTCAAGCATATTCAACCCTACTGATATCCTGCTCGGTTTCCCCTATGCATCTACTACACTTCTACCTGCACTATTATTGTCACCATATGTCAACCTGCAAGCACGTTTAGAGCACATTTGAACTGGTCATTAATATACTTTATGCCAGGATGAACAATAAATGAAGAGCATCTGCGAATAAAACTGAGAAATGATGCAAAATAAGAGAGTGAATGGAATGGGAAGACGAACAACTACGCATCGATAAATGACACAATATCTACGTTACGTTGACCACTCAATGCTTCTGGAAATAGGCCTTGCTCTCCTTCACTCCAGGCTTGATTGTATCCGCTCCCGGCGTCCACCCGGCTGGACACACCTTAAATAACATATTGATGTTTGTTTGTCACTCTCGGTCGACCTTTCTTATGAAGATGCAAATTCGGGTAATTAAACGTCTCAGTAAGTAAACTCACTGGCGCCGAATAAGTGTCTGATCGAGATCAGCTCATGGCAGACATTCGACTCATCTGTGATGCGATCATTTCATTACCTCGGCTTGACCTTTTTGAGCGTGGTTTCGCAAGGATATCGATATATTGCTGGGAAATTCAAATCACTCCACCTGAATGCCTATCCTAAAGAAGAGAGGCTGATCTCTCCTCTTAATTAAAGAAACGGAGTGCTCAACTCATCAATAAGTAATGTAAAAGAGATGCGACTAACAACACTCATGCAGCCCATAATATCGCTTCGTCACAATGGCCTAAACAACGAACGGAAGTAGAAACGTGCATACCTCACATCACTATTGCAGGTTTCTTGGCCGAATTATTCTTAGCTATCTAGCCGATACAAATCGCGTGGATCTTTACATCCTACAGCCGATGATAGGAAAGAATGTGCATAGCATCTATAGTAGATACTCATACGTACGTCACTCACCACACCACCCCCTTCCACCCTTCCCTAAAGCACATCGGAAAACATCGCACTCGCCCTGTTGTTCTAATCGCATCATACTGCAAACATCAGTGGGGGTGCATCTTCCAAACAACACTATACCTAAGCAACAGTCATGTGCAGTATATTCAAATAAATCCCTCTCCTGATTGATATGCAAAGTAATGTTCATTGTAAAACGCACAAAAAAGACGGAAGAAATTTTGAGAACTGCGGCCGAAAAAAAATAGCAAACTGAGTAGCATATGAGTGATGGGGATACCACTGCAGCAAACCAGGTGAAAGGAACATAAGTGAAGGAAAAGGTACTGCAACGTGAGCTCGAGCTCATGAACTTCTATGCCCAACGTACAAATAGCTGAACTATGCTGACAAGGAAATTGTGTGCGCGTGACATGTTCTTCTTTTGTTCGAGTCGTGGTTTCTGCATGACTCAATACTGTTTTTCCTAAACTCAACCTCCAAAACAAAGCTCTGCAGTGCAAATAATGCAAAACTGTATTCATTTCAGCTACGCTCCTATCCCTTCACAGTCGGCTGTGAATGGGACCCTCAGTGATGCTCACTAGCTGTAAGGAATATTATGTTCCCGCCGTTTGCTCATGATCTCAAAGATTATCTCATCGCCCCGTAAAAACAAAAGTAATCGAAGGCACATTCCGTTCCATAGTAAAGAAAATATATGAGGAAGAAAGAAAGTACGTCGATACCTCTCCATGTTTGTCGACGAATTGGAACGCTTGAACTAATCGAAGGGTTTCGCTGACGGATCTTCCGACCGGAAGATCATTGATCGTTATTTGCCGTAGAATTCCCTTTGGGTCGATGATGAAGAGACCACTGTAAATAAAATTTCGGCTCGAGAACTTCTGATGTGAGACCGGTGTTTCTTTAAGCGCAGGGGCAAGGTTGAAGAGAGATCGGCCAACAAGATGAAAGAATAAAGGGCAGTACTTGCTTAACTGCCAAAATATTGTTTGATTTCCATAAATTGGCCAAAAAATTATTGCTGATTTCACATACTGTTCGTTTCATACAAAAGAAATGGCATAAGGATAGAATCCATGAAATGTGAGAAGGTTTCCGACGGCGGTAGTAGCAATCTAGAGTTACCGATATGCGATGCCGTCATCCTCCTTCAGGACACCATAGTCACGGCTAATCTGATGGTTGTTGTCGGAGATGATGGGTATCTTCATTTCACCAAGGCCACCTTGTTTACGAGGCGTGTTGATCCATGCCAGGTGCGAGAACTGCGAGTCAGTTGATGCAGCGAGAACCTCTACACCCAATTTCTTGAATTCCCCAACATGGTCCGAGAATGCGATTATTTCGGTTGGACATACGAATGTGCTGAAATCAAATATTGCACCTAGCTGGGAAAAGATCCAATTAGAAGATAATATTATTTATTAAAGAGTTATTGAGCGGCACCAACCCGTGTTCAGTATTCGGGAAAAGATACTGCAAAGAAGCACAATTAATTCGCTAGAAGTCAACAAAAGCTGAAGTATTCAAGACTACACCATCATTGAGATGGTGNACGCTAGAAGTCAAAGTATTTAAGACTACACCATCATTGAGATGGTGCTATTCACTAACGGAGCCAGATACATCACGATGCATCACCTCGCAAACTTCTTAAAGTTTGAACTAAGCCACTTCTACGATAGGACTATTTACAGGGACAAGCACGAACATCAACCCAAACGTTTGTTTGCATCACTCAATCCTTACCCACTCTCGGTTGAATACGGCTTTGACCGTGCTGCTCTCCGGGATTTTATCAAACCACATTCTAACAGACAACTATATAACAAAAGCGTCATTTAACACAGAGAAGAGGAAAATCCTAGCAAGTCAGTAAAGTTTTTCTTTCCTATCTTCTACAACGTCGAAGTTTTGCGATAAGAATGAAGTGACTCTTCCAAGATGATCATAGATATTCTACTCGAGATCCTTGAAGATGTGCCTCGTAATAACGACCTCTCTTATTTGTAGAGCTGTCACTATGCTGTCAACGATAGTAGAAAGATTGCGAAATTATTCAGAATCGAATAAACCACAAGAAACACAACTGCTCACGTTTAACACTTTATTACGACCGCAAGTCGCCGCAACGCGATATATGTAAGTAGCAGCATTAAGAAGTATAGAAAACAACGCAGGCAATGCCATTCACTTCCATACAGCACTCCGCCATGTCTCTGCCTAATCAGCCAATACGTCACAGCTTAAGCTATCATTCAAACTTTTTTCTCCCTCATGCCGTTAGGGCAATGAAAAACGCATTGTGCAGTAGTGGCATTGGATATTAACATAAGCAGTCATAATGTGCGCATTTCACAACTTACCATAACTCACAAAAAGTGTACTATCAACCTTTACTTCTTCACTACTTCTCGAAATGTGGAAATGTAGTATTTGCGATCACTTCTTCGATACTACCTCTCTTGCAGAAATGATCCTGTGCCCAATCCTGTGATCTGCATCGTTACATTAAACAATGAGGAAACTGCGAATATTAGAAAAGCTCATATTCACTTCTTTAAGGGATAACGACGTACAGGAGGACGCAATCGTTCCACTCAACCAATAAACAAATATCTGACAGCAAAATGGAAAGAAAACTTACAAATCCATTGGATAGAAGAAAAGGACCACATATTTACCCTTGTAGTCCGAGAGCGAAATCGACTTGAAATCACCGTCTACGACTGCCGTTGCGGTGAACGTAGGTGCTGGTTTGCCAATCACTGCCTTCGACATTCTCGTTTACCTCAAATCAATTACTTATCGCCACTCAACAGAATTACGACCTCTAGCACCACTCGATAGTAAGCACGACTATTCATGGGCAAATTCATCTCGAGCTCTTATCGAACTCTGGATAGTTGTTCGGCGGCCGAAACCAGCAGCTCTTATTAAATGCTGTCAGCCNAAACCAACAGCTCTTATTAAATGCTGACAGCCTGGGCAAAGGAAATAGTGACCCATCAAAAAGACGGCGAAAGATGAAGGAGGCACTGCGATTGATGCGTGGCATGTAAATACTATTTGTGAGACCTACTTTAGTTAACCCATTCACAGCGTCGCAGTGACCGATCTGCATCGTTCCTCAGCGCCATCTTCGAAATCTTTGCAAAAGGCAACAAAAACTCATCCGTATAATAAATCCCAGTCGGTGTCGTTGAGCAGCTGCTGAGCGGTCGGTTTCATACCGCTCAGCTCGATGCGGTGGAAGGGTCGCGAAGGACCGTCAGATATGACGGTCGCCTGCGAATATGCAGAATAAGCAGGCGTGAACCAACCGACGGCGAAATTCATCAGGGTGTGACTGGGGTTGGCGGTGGCGCGCCAACACTTAAAAAATGGTCACATTACCCAATGACGGTTTCGCATCACGGCGAGTACGATCCGCCGAAAAAGATCGCAGCCCCTGCNNTCCCACAGGACATCTCAAACTGTTGCCTATTTCAAGGGCAATAACGTCAACGATGCGGCAGGTGGGGATTGTTCTTTGACAGCGTTGTCTTCATCGTAACTTCATAAGCATGCTCCGTCCACTTCCAAAGCCCTATTCTGATGCTTACCTGTTATTAGTCAAATACTTCGAACTACCTCCGCAATTTCTCTACCATAAAACATCAGGAAGAACGTCACTTGCCACTAACTTAGGTTTTAGTGAAAGCAGACGATGGCGCATAGAAGCTTATTCACTCAGATACGCAGTAATCTGTCGACGTGCTATCCTGATGCCTTGAGAAATGATTACAACGGCGTTTACTAGGCGATGTGAGTGCACTCAGCAAATATCTGCAGTGCTCTCGTGAAATTTTTGAACTACTGGCTACAGAAAATTTCACAGCTATAAGCTCAAAACAGATTGACACATGAAAAAGGTCTTCAACACACCAATACTCCACCAACATATACTATTCGTGGAATCTGAATTAGCTCATAAGGAACGTTGTTATGCGTTTTCCATGTTAAATAGTAAAACGTACCCCCTCGCTCAAACTGTACGCACAAATCAGTCGGGAGATTAGTTTGCCATAACCGTCGACAAATAGCGATGTCTTAAACGGACATGAGTTCGCTGTTTCAATAACCGAGAACGGTCAGTCACAGAATACTACGGAATTTTAACAGTGGCGACGATCTCGCTCACCGATCATATCCTCCTAATAGGCCTCAACACAAAGCAGTTCCTCCTACTCTTCTGGCCAACTGTTTTTGCATCTGACAGCCCCGGGCCGAAAACCATTCGGAAGCGGTGTGATATCCTCTTTCTCCAACCGATCCTCATCGGGTAGCATTCGTTCGACCTTTTCTCTCCGATTTCACTCCCGGCAAAATTGTTCTCCATCGAAGATTTTGATATACCAAGTGGGGAAAACATAAACAGTTATATATCAGTGGAGGATCACTTACACAATGCTGCTTGCTCTTTCAGACATTTGCATGTCATGAGATGCCCAGACTTAACCTTATTGTGCTGACATTGGAGAATACACATTTCAAATATATGAATGTTTGAGGTAGACACATGAAGGGGGTCAGCAAATCAATGCGGGTGGGGTGGAGGGACAGGGAGGGGAATAAGTTTTTAAAAATGTTCAACATCCGGCGAGTGCACTCAGTTTCCTGTAGAACTGCTCTCAAACTCACGCACACTGAGGCGCTCAAGAGGGCTGACTAATACAAGCTAGGAACGACCTATATGAATGCATTCAAACAGGTGCATGTTAAATCATATCCTTCCCCGGTAAGCAGCACTTCTCACCCGATGGTTCTAAAATGCAATGCAGGGATATTTAAGCAGTATTGGGAACTCTTTCTCGACGACTACTAATTCGAGTTGATGAATTAAAACTGAAAGTTCTTAAGCGGAAAAGTCTTCAGCTAACGAACCAAATAAATTTCTTAGCTTCAGCTTTACTGCTCCCTGACATGGAGCTGTCAGATACACTTGATGCATTTGAGGACATCACAAAACGTTGCAACGAAGATGTCACAGCATACTTTACATAAACACAACAGAGGGTGAATTACTATCACAAACAACGATCAATGGAGATGGGCGTCACAATCAATCGACAACGCAAAGCAAGCAACTCTGCTTTGCGCACACGCAACAAGTACTTCTCACCACTGCCGCACTGCACAATAATTACAACGGCAGTTATGTGCGTTGCGTACAAAAACATCGCCTTCAGTGTCTGATCTACACTGCGAAACGACCGTCAACTGTCAGCGATCAACTCTTTGGTGACATGCCTACGTGGAGCGTAATAACTGAGGGAGGATAGGAAGAGAGGGAGAGCGGGAGGCTGGGATGAGAGTGGGGACAGTTCAAATCTTGAAAGCAAGTTCACTTCAATTTTGCGAGCTTTGGGAAAGAAGACTGGCAGCAACACCAAAGCCCTACAACTCTGCGCATTAACCGTCCGCAAGCACCTCAGCGACGCGAATGCAAGTGTCAAAACAACAGCCCTAAGATCACTCGATCATATGCACACATCTAAGACAAATCGATGCCTTCAATGCGTGTGCACTCTGGTGCAAACTAGGAACAAAGGCATTACTAACGGTTGAAGTCTCATCGATCATGACCTCATGCAAACTTAGCCTCACTCCCTGCTTGGAAACTTTATGATGTCAAACGGAAAGCGCTCTGCTGAATGGAAATTCGTGGCGAGCGAACCTCTGCCCACCGAAGGACTCATCCATTCAAACTGCTAGAGGACCTCCCCCGCCCCTCCTCTTCTGGAAATTCGACAATACCGCAACCACCAGTGTACCTTCCGTTTCCGTAAACGAAGACAGCGAGCTTCCTAGCGCAAAGATGTGTATTCAAAGAGGGCACTTCCACCACTAAGTATTGCTTAAGCAAGGAATCCTTCATTTCCGGTGGAGATATTCTCTTAAACTCTCGATGGTTTAAAGCACGAGGCATCTTTGGAGCTCTTGATCTTAGAAAGTGCGATACGCTTAATTAAGGAAGAGTCGTCTTTTGGGCTTAGGCTTAAGGTCTCACCCCCCCCCCC
>JAARMF010003640.1:0-18884 GCA_022844705.1 Toxascaris leonina
AGCAATATGTACTGAACCTCTAAAAGCTTAAATAATGATGAGAAATGAGGATCGACCAACAAAGTGAAAATGTTCACTATCCTGAATGGGTTTCGATGTTTCCACTCGACATGTTAATGTCTTCCTGTTCTCTGTGGTGTTTGCAGCTGCTGTTGCTGATACTGATACCACCGCTGCGACCATGATCATCGTCTTTCAGTTTAAACGAGATCAGTTGTCTCACCACTTGATTTTGCGATAAACGCGCATTTGATTTGTACCACATTTATTAATCGATACAGCACACACACAATACATCGACGCACAAAATATGACGGAGAGCGATTCCATGACGAACAACGTGCGAGTATAACGAAGCTACATAAAGCTGCTCAACGTACATGTACAGCTGGATTACATAAAACTTAGAAGTGCAGCTTAGTAACATGGGACTGCTATAAGCCTGCAACCAACAATTCTGGGTACAGGTGGGCAAACAGCTTCATTCATGGGTAGACCTGCGACTAGACCAACCAAGAAAAGGGGAGAAGCATCCAGTAACCGCCGGGCGCGAACTCCATGGCAGAAAGGATAATTTAGGACGTAACTTTTGCACTATTAATTTTCACTGCTCAATTTCAATATTAAAAACCCCATCTACTCGACACAGAATACTCTTACGATGACCTATCCAGGAAAGAGGCAAATCCAACAAAAATTGGATCAAGAGCATAAACTCGCAAATCTTGACTGCGAACCCTCCGACGAAAACCGGCAAACTGTCATCTCGAGCCTTTTATACCTTTCTTGAAGATCGAAATAACCTTTCTTCGTTGTTTTGTTCTGAGATAGAAATACATCTTTAATCGCTTTCGCACCTAGGTAGAAATGAATAATTTACTCGTTTTAATCTACAGCTGTCACAGCTATTTCTACACATTTTGATCTGCCCAATTTTTCATCCCGAAGTCATTGGCTGGTCAATTATCAACTTCTTACTTAATCTTTGTGATTCTCTAAATTTGATCTTTGGCTTTTTACTCACAATTATTCGATTTCACGATTGATCGCGACACACATTCATATTACGGATCCGTGAAATTGAAAGTATGAAAGATCTACGCTAGATCTACTTGTCGATATCGGCATTTTGATCTCGCTGCTTCCAGTATAATCTGTTTTGGAGAACAGTTGCAAGCATAAATACCGCCTAGCGTGTATTGAACTCATCTCTCTTTCGGAAAGATGGAATTCATTAAATAATTACTATGCAAAAATCAGTTCGTCTTATCGACTGATTTTGTAATATAGGCTCTCATATATTCAGACAAGTACAAAATGCATGTTGGTATATGACACTTATCACAAACTCGTGAGATGTGTTTAGAAAATTTGCATAATGGTGATTTGCATATATATCGGGTATAAAAGTGAACTGAATGCGGTTTACATTACTGTCATCGGTCGGTGGAGGATTGGGCGGTTGTGTCTTCGAAATGAATTCTCTCAACAGTGGATGGGCGAACAGTATCAATAACATGGGCGCAATAAATCAGAGGGGCGGCGGTATGGGTGCCAACCTAAGTGCCAATCGCAACAACATAGGTGCTGGGAATTTCAACAACGCTCACTTGGGCTCGTGGGGCAACGTGAACGCCCTCGGCAGCGGTCGTAATTTCAATCTGAACGCCAACAACCTTGGTGACCTTCACAACAACCTCAACAACTTGAACAACAGTCTCGGTAATAACCTCAACAACCTAAACCGGAACCTGAACCAGCTGAATGACATTAGCACCAACTGGAACCTCAGCATGGCTCAACTTGCCAATCAGCGCAGCGGTTTTGGCAACAGAAATAACGCATGGTTCGCGAACACTCAATGGAGCTCGACGGGCAATGCGAACAATCAGAATCTGCAAGGCGTAAGCGCTGCCGGCAACATGCGGAACAGCGGAATGCCGTCACTAGGCAATCAGACGGGTGTTGGGGTGCTCGCTAACGCATCTGGCACACGCATCGTCATCGGCAATGGCACCACTGGCAATCTTTTGGTAAGTTACACGCACACATATTCATATAATTGCCGTTCCATATTATCGCGCTGCTGCTTCTCGAAACTAGGAAACGAGAGCTGGAGATGTGCGTTTTTCCATACCGGATACGTGGCTGGCTACTGCCGCTAGTTAACACTCAAAGCTTTGGACTGCAAGTTCAACAGAATACCGATGTGGCGGAAGTGCCCTAATCATGGTGAAAATGGCCCAACGCGCCCAATATGAGAGCTGCGGCCACATTTTTGCATTTTGGCAGCTGTTGCCGATGGTTGTGGCCAATTGAAAACAAAACCAGGGACAGTGACTTCGTAGAAGGACTTGCGATTTTCACGTGCCCAAAGGTAACTTCCTAGAAGCACTGCAGCGGTATCCCTCACTATTGATTGTGTATCTACATATTTCTTTTGGACACTTGACGAACGATTCTAATTTCAGGAGCACGCCAATTGGCCGTCGTCCGTTTACATGCTTGACGTCAACGCGAGTCGCTGAACGAGACAGCAGGTGGTGGGAAATGCGATGATGAATGTTGACCACGATCCTCCTAACCATCCATGTTTTGGAAATGTGTTCTAAGTAAACCCTTCCGTGCTGGTGTTGTTGGTCGTAACCGAGCTGAGGTGGAATCAATGTTGCGGGCGACGATTAGGGCGGTGCGATACATCAAAACTTCAGTGAGGTCTTAGCATAACGGTTGTAGATCCTTTGTGCAATATCCTGGAATACCGGTCGACTCTCCGCCTAAGAGCATTCAGCGTTTCAGAGCACTTTTGTGTACCACACTTCAACATGACACAGCACGTGTGAGAAAGCGTATAATGCGCAACGGAGCGGAATTTGCCTTGGTGCCTCTAGTACAGGGAAGTGTGGTCCGACGGGCTTCTTAATGCATCTAGAAGTATGCAGACCGCTGATCTCTGCAGTCGTGGTGAGCTCAAGTTCGGTATCGGGTGATTAGGAAATTGGAGGGTTTGAAATAGGTTCCTTGTTGAGCAAACTCTCTTGCCAAAAGGACACATACCCACTCATCAGCTTCCGCAGTGGCACTGTTTGAGAAGATCTGAAGATCTGAAGCTTGAAAATGAGGCCAATAGCTAAAGGGAAGTCAGAAGGTTCAACGCAGTTCCGGCGTCCTTTTCTGTGATCCTTTCCGCACGAATAGTTGCCATTCTGGTAGTTCTGACACAGCTTAACGGCTATTTCATCAGATAAGCACAATTAGTGTCGAAATGAAGATCAGTCGGTAAACGTTAATAAAATGAACTTAGTTAGACACGCAACTTTGCATGGCAAATTATTACAGATATCTTTTATAAAGCCTGCAACATAACAGAACTTCGTGGAAAGAGAGAACCTCCTTGCGAGGGGTGTTGACGGGATTTAGGCGGTTTAGGAAAAATCAGAATCAGCTATATTGCCTCCAAGAGGCCCACAGTTCCTGCTGATTCGAATTCGAGCCATAAAGTCGCACTCAAAGAGTACGAAGATTCTGATAACGCGCTTCGGATGCTGGATAAACAATTACTGACATCAATGACGGTAGCCCTAAATGAGGTAGGGTTTGCAGCACGACAAGACAGATTTTGGTGGATGCCGAAGTGGGTGAAGGGGTAAAGGCAAAAAATCCGATGATTTTGTGCTCATCAGGGGAGGTGTACACGAGGGCAGCAAGGTGTGGGAATATTTCAAAATCCAAGAAGCATGTAAAGCAGTAGACAATAACAAGGGGTTGCGGTAGAGATTGTGGTGAGGATGGAATGTAGATATGAGGTCGTGCAGAACCTTCACTGGCGTTAAGATCAATCGCCTCCGGACCGCCGATTCTTGAACAAATTTCGACAAAGAAAGCGATGTGAAACGGGTGGGAAAGTGTTCAAAGCAAGCCTGGCTACTCGTATTAGCATCCTTGGAAGGAATGGGAGGCGAAGGACTGCGGTGCGCTCTCCTTCACTATAAACGAGGGATTATTATGTAAGTAGTTAGAAAAGCAAAACTTGTACCATCCTCCATTACGCAGACGGTTATCGATTTACAAGGACGCATATCTGTTGTTATGTTGTATCGGCACTCGCACAACGATGATGCAATCATCTCTGGCAGAAGCTTGAAATGAAACTGGTTGCTAATCAAAGGGACCGATATTCGCGTACACTTCGGATCCTTCCATACAGGTCTACCCACATACATGCATTTTCTTCTCAGACAAAAGAGGTCGATATCGAGAAATAATCTCACTATTTCACAGGCGTAGAGTTAAAAACGATGACCAGCTCTAGTGCATGAAGAACTCTTTCTGAGAAGAGTACATTCTTTGATTTCTCGAGCACTATGACTTATATAAATCATAAGGGAATGACGCAAGAAAATATAAAACATGAGAATTTTCATATTTGTAAATAATTTAACTCAGAACTGAGAGAGGACGATCGGTGGTAATCATGAAAATAACTCCAAATTTTGAGAGAAAGGAGGTGCACCATTTTTCTCCAATACCGCCCTCAGTGCTCACGATGCATCGAAATGGATCTATGTAAGATGAAGGGCAATGCGGCTTCGACGAAGAATAAGAACCCACGCTGTATTTTTCATCATCTGCAAATCGCTGAATTACTACCACCGGTAAGCAGTTACCCATCTATTGTAATAAGTGTGCCCATCGTCATAAAGGGCATCGAAGGCGATCTTTTGCCATAGTGATTGCACGAAATCAATGCGATGAATGATAGCTTCTTTCTCCTATGCGATGCTTTTATGTAGACTTGCTATGTAATTTTCCAAACGTGTTATAGAGCGGAAAATATTCTACTCGTTTACTAATTTTGTCGATTTACTGCTTAGTGTTTTATAAATCAATTCTTGACATAAATTCCCCTCAATATTTAATTTTATCAATTTTAATCCATAATATTTAATTTTATGAGCAACATTTATCAATTCATTGCATGATTTACAAAGAAATTTAGTGGGTGACATTAAATGATATAGAAATCATGTATTTTTGATCATGTGCTGACAAAATTTCATCGTCGATGAAGAAAATTTTTACAATGAGTGGAAAAGATTTCAGCTTTCTTTGCTCTTTGTGAAAATTTTCGAAGCTATTGTAGTTGTTTGCATGGAAATGAGCAATCGTGCTGCACATTCATATGAGAATTCCACAAATTTGGTTGGAAACAAAAGGCAAGACAAACTTTTTAATAGCTCTACTCGAATAGTCATACCTGCTTGAAATTTTGTAGATCCCAAATATAAGTTTAGAAGTACTTTATTAATTGTTGATGAGTTTCAAGATATGATTAGTGATGCAAGTGGCATGCAACGTTCCCTATCACTTCTCCTTCCCTTTCAAATATTTTCTTAGTTGTTTCTAGTGCTCAGTAGGCTGATACTGAACATTAAATACCAATCTACTAAATAGTTGAACGAAATGACAGAAAGCGCCTGATTGCGTCATGTTTAGTGGGAGGATAAGGGAGGGGGGGGGGGGGGAGGGATCGTGGCAAAAGAGGTTTCAAAGGTCGTTTCGATTAAACTAATATCAACGACATTACAAATCGATGATCGATTACAACAAACAATTTGTCTCGCTTGAAATTTCTGCTTAACAAACGATTATCGCCAAAAATATTGCGACCAGGAGGTCGATTATTTCTCTGATCCCTGATGGCTGAAGAATTTCGCATTTTTTGATTGAATTATAGGCAAAGTTATCTTTCATCCCTCAAAATGTAAATTTTGCAATGTTCGCCGAATGAAATATTAAAAATATTCCTCAATAAAACTTTTCAGTGCTTTACAAATTGATTATTATTACACGACGACCTTAGGAGGACAGCGTCGATCGTGTCATTGTCTTTTTTGTTAGCGCGGCTTGCGGCAGTTTTTACTTAGCTCTTCTATTACTAATGTTTCAACATGGGAAATTGACGTCACTGGTTTTTTCGAGATTCGGTAAGCGGCTGATCAGATTCAAGTTCTTCTCATTAAAATCGACAAGTGTCTGTTGTTTATTGATGACGCTAATATCCTCTATGCTTATTAGGTCCTCCATAAGTCGAGTTTAAACCTCCTCTTCTCGCAATTGCGATGATGAAGGAAGTGATTTGCATTTATATATTTTGCATAGCAAAACATTGAAGAGGGCATTATTACAGGCCGAATAAACTATAAACACATCAAAGCGTGTCGTCGTATCATCAGTGAATACGACCATCCATCGAGAAGCGATCGTGGTAATGATCGTAGACAATCGGCGAATCGCGAAATGAGGGTTTGATGTATATCATTAAAATTACGTTTTAACTTAGGAGAGAACACATCAAGTGGAATATTCAAATATCGTTGCACGATAAGACAAAGAAAAACTAAGAGGAAGATTTTCCATTAATGTTGGATGGTTGACTTATTTTTCCTTCTCTATTTGCTTCGATGATACTCAAGAGCATTCGACGAAGCAGGTCCTCTCCTCCCTATTTCCCCCTCCCTTCGTTCACAGCAATGAAATGCGAGAAATCTAACCTCAAGAATTGAAATATTCAGGTGTGAACTTGAATGTCATAATGAACACCAGTGGTTGCTAGAATTTGATGCGAACATTGAATGGCTGGCTCCACTTTTGCAATGGCTGATGCCGAACAGGCCCCACCTAATGTGCAGAACACTGCTGAGAACGGCCTGCACCTACTGATTATCCAACGTTTCAAAGACCGATTCTACGGGCCATAATCCATAATCCGCTTAGGCTGCGCTAAATGAAGATGAAGAGAGGAATGCAGGTGCATCCTTGCGAGAACGAAGTGGGCTAAAAACTGTTAAGAAATAGTGTGCGGCAACTTATAAACTGAGATATCGTACAGAAATGGTATAGGATGGCTGAAAATCTATTCTCATATAACTCGAAGTTTCGTGCTATTTTCACAGCGTCGCTCCGTTTAAATGCATCCACATCGCATCCTGCAAAATTCGGCCATCAGTTGATTCAGTTGGCCAGTCATGAAGGACCCCAATCAGCTCTTGATGATCCAAACGAAGCGGTTTTGTCAGCGGTGCTTCAGAGAATGCCTATTTCTGCTTGCTTTTGTCCTCCATTACCTCGACTTTATCGTATTGAATTCATTACTTCTTGCGCGCAGCAGGACGCATATCATTCTCAATGGTACGTTTATGGAACAGCAGTCCAAATTGCGCAGCCATCCACTTCCTCTATCCCCTCTCCGCCTTATCGGTCGGCACCTTGCTGCAGCTTCGCAATGCTTCTGCGGTCCGTACGGGCGCAGTGATACATGGGTGCCCACACATATTTATACACTCAAAACTCGCATAATTTCTCTCGAAGCTCACGTTCTTCCCCTCATCCCAGCCGTATAACCGGTCCATCTCGCCACTCTTTTATCTCACTCACTACATATAAGAAATTCGAGAAGTGGGCAAACTAGAATGTCAATTTTCAGGCATTTGGTGCAGAACGTACAGCTTATAACCTGGTGAGGAGTGGTCAGCCTTCAATGCAAGCTAAGAAACACGCAAAAAGGATTCCCTATCCAAAGGAAATCACTGCTTATCTCGATCAATTTGTTATCGGGCAGGAGCATGCTAAAAAGACGCTAGCTGTTGGCGTATATCAACATTACAAGAGATTGGAGCATAATTTTCGGATCGCTGCACAATCACAGGTTTGTTGGCCACTGTTTCCTTGAGGGAGAGTTCGACGCTCCATACTAGTGAAAAGAGGTTTTAGGGTGAGACGGCTTTGGTGCATAATGACTCAAGAGGGGAATGGATATGAAAAATTAAAATTTTGCAAAAAATCGCGGAGAATTTCAGGCTCAAAAAGACATGAAGATATTTTCGCACTCACTTGTTCAATAAATAAATAAATAAATAAATAAATGATTGAAAAATCCACTAAGTCTCCAAGAAAGTTGTCAGTTCATTTGGATTGCGGGATAGGGAGAAGAGTGGGAGGGGGGAAGGGAGGAGGAGAATTGTAATGCCATTTGCAAAATCTCTGAGCGATAATATAAGAAATGAAAAATGAAGCAACAAGATTTGTTGTGAAGTTTTTCTACTGAATTATTTGCAGAAGAAAAAGTCACTTCCGCGTGCCGATGATATGTTCGCTTCTTCTCTCGATCAGTCCACTTATGAAGCATTAGTGATCAAAGGCATCATTAAAAAGAAGTATGCTTGCTAAAATATTCACTAATTCGAATTAGCCACTCAAAGTTTGCGGATATTGAATTTGGAGGAGGAACTTATGAACAATACCATCTTTAATATAAATGAGGCAGTGGATCACAGTTGTCTTCGAATAGATTCCAAGACGATGCTCCTCATTTCGGCCTTTGTCCGATTATTCTAGATTCGCGTCATCTCGTAATTCACATAAATTATGGATTGTTTCCGGGAATACATTTCTCTGCTCATTCTTTCTTCTCTGTGAATATGTTCAATGAAGTGCATTCCATGGGCGATATATGAAAAATGGAATTATTGCAGAGAACGTTCAACGATTATTCATGCGAAACAACGAACAAAGTTCGATCCAAAAGAATTGCAACGCAAAGCACATGCACAAGCGGTTGGCATTTTTCTTTGAATTGAGGCCGGGATATAAGAGGCGAACATTTGATATTTCCGCTTCTGAGAAGGAAATGGGGGTGGTGAGTGGGATGACGCATAAATTTTCGTTTGTATAGGTGGAACACGAAGATCAGGGGAGGGTCGGATATTCCGCATAAAAATTATTTTCGATATTAAAAGAGGCCCACGCAAGATATTTATTCCCAGCATTTTTAACCAATGTTCTTTTCAATATTCATATTCGCAACATTTAGATAAATCCATCAAAGATAAATCCATCAACAAACTCCATGGCAGTGATTGCTGGAGAAGGAGCAGAGATGAGACGACGAGGGGAGAGGGGGAGAGAGAGGGAGCGATAATGGGGAGGAGCACCTTTCCACTAGAATCGCATGGCAACTATGCAGCATCGGTAAGGTGAATGCATGCATTCTTCCAGGGTAGCTTTCCACTAGAGAAGTCGAACATAATTCTTCTTGGACCGTCAGGCGTTGGAAAGACCTATTTGACACAGATGCTCGCCAATGTGCTCGACGTTCCAATAGCGATGTGCGACTGCACGGTGCTTACGCAAGCAGGTTACGTTGGCGACGACGTCGATACGGTGAGATTCTCACAGATGCTTGCTTCTTAGCTATTCCCGAAGGATATACAAAGTTGCTTGTTTCTAAAGCATTTTTTTTCGCACAAAATTCAAACCAGTGAGTCGTGCTTACTTAATTCTTTAGTGGATTGAGTGGTACTCACTTGAACGAAAGCTATTCGAAGAAAAGATCGTTTAAGAAAAGTTCGTATTATCTCTTCAAACCTTGCGCCTAGATGTTGCGGGATAAGGCGAGAGTAAAATCGCGACCTTAACGCTTTGCAGAGTGGAACACCTCTGCCTCCAAATCACCTCAAAATGAGACCTCACCCGCACATTCCCCCATGGGCTAGCTAATCTTTGCNCCACATTCCCATGGAAAAACAGCTGTCGGCTAGCTAATCTTTGCTATCGCATTGTCATTCATTATTTACAACAATGAATCGATAGTCGTATAGCGTTTGTTATGATATTATGGGATTTGTCGGAAATGTTGCAGTAGCACAGATTTCAATTTTTCGCTACATTTCGCAACAATCCCCGACATTGTGGCATAGAAGTGCACAGAATGTCGGTAATTCAGCATGCAGTTGGGCATTATGGATTCGGCAATAATCAGTCACTCCACCTTTGTGTATTTCGTTGTATTCGTATAAGTTGCAGTATGCACTTGATTTTTCCTTTCGAATCGCGTATGCCGCCTCTGTTACATATGCTGTCTGTGCGACATATCATTACGGCAGATTGTAAGGTTGCCATATGCAAATTACAATGCCCATAGGGGGAAAGAAGTTTGCTTTCTTGACTATCAGCTCTTCAGTAAACTGCATCAGTTTCAGGTTATCCAAAAACTTCTTCAGAACGCCGATGGCGATATCGAGAGAACACAGGTGAACAGGTTGAACAGTTCTGTTTAAGTTCAAGAATTATCTAAATCTCATTGGAACTCACTTTACAGAGTCATGATTATGTTGCAGATGCGTGTTGCGTCGTCTCATCATACCTTCATAACAATGCGTAATTCTTGCTCATAATGGGCAAATAATTTTCCATGAATGGTTCATTGATTTGAGCAGTTCTTCTGAGCGCTGTTCTAGAAGGTGTTTGATTGCAGAGAGGAATCGTATTCCTGGATGAGTTCGACAAAATCAGCTCATCAACTGATTTCCATTCACATGGTTTTCGTGATGTTAGTGGACGTGGTGTTCAACAGGCGTTGCTGAAACTTGTTGAAGGCACCGTTATTAAAGTTAAAGGCCCACCCTCTCTCGGATCAAAGGTACGGATTTGCTCGTACAGGAAATATGAGAAGTACAAAACGATGGGGATCGGGGACGGCTACGGCAGATAAAAATTCTTATGATGCACGATATTATTGTTGATAGTAATCTAGTCAGAACATAAATGAAATCCGTCTACTGAATGGGATGCTCGTGAAGTTTCGGAAAAGTGTTGCAATATTTTCTTTGATAACAATAGTAATATCAGGAGTCAAAGGTCAAGAAAACAATTTCTGGAAGCATCTTTATTGAAAGAAATGAACATAGATGAATTAATAGGACATTTTGTTTTCAACATCTGCGATAATTGATTCTATGACTTTGTGGCTATTTTTTTCATATTTCCCGAAAGGTGTTACCTATTCGTTGCACGTCGTTTAAGCCACTCTTTAAGCAGTGAAAGCATAAATTAGTTGATAATCTTTGAGGCTCGATAATACATTTGACATTCATTGGATATAGTGAATTTCGGATTTTTTTAATAGTGCATTTCATCGCTTAAAGTCTAATGTTTCGTTACTCTGTTGAACAAGAAGTTTCTCATTTTGGGTCACTCGATGTAGCTGAATTAAGAATCATTCTATGTTTGAGGATGTGCATTTAACACATTGATTTAAGGTCGACGTTGATACATCGAATGTGTTATTCATTGCATCAGGTGCATTCAATAATCTCGACCGAATCATAGCTCGTCGACTCCATCGAAAAAGTGTTGGATTCGGAGCAAATATCAGCACCGATCATGCAGAATACTTACAACATAAGGTTCCACATATTTTTATTCCACAAAATATTGACTCCTCACATTTGTCAACCAAAATACGATCATATTCGGATCTGCTTTGACAGATATATCAATATGCGAGTTGTGTAAGTCATTCAGTGGGGTCATATTAACGACAAACTTCGTCACAATTAAAGCTGTTTTGTTTAGCTCATATACCATTTCTGGACGAGATGGGACATAAAGTACGCAAGCCTTACACCCATTCACCCTCCGCCTTTCTCTCTATCCAGTTCGTAGTATCCACTGGTAGTATTGGGGAGCATGGAACGAGGACGCATTGGGGAGCATGGAACGAAGACGCAAGGCACAAGTTTTGAAACGTTGAACTGCAATGTGTGTTTTGTTTAAATTCTTACAGCGATTAAGGATATCCAATCGCCTTATGTTCCACCACTTGATGTAATAACGTAAACAAGTGCACAAGGATAACGTATCACATTAAATCACCAGCACCTTATATAAGTTTCCATTTCCAAATTTTTATTTATTCAGTTGATTTTTTCCGACCGATCAAAATAAAGCAATCGATCTTCAACAAGCCTCTCACATATAAGAGCTCTGGGAATTGTTTCAAACATTGATGTGTTCAATGCACCATAAATCGTGGATTTATAGGACGAAAAGAAAGTGAGTAAATACCGAGATGAGTTGCTTGCGCAAGCCGATCAGACAGATTTAATCACGTAAGTAAAAAAATTCTCNNNGTTCCAGCTAAATGTCGAATCTCTATCTATTGACAAAAAGTTGCGTCGAGTGAATTTGCAGAAGCGGTTGTTTGTGGTAGTTAATGCTCAGTTCGACTAAGGTTTTGATTCTATTCCCTACATGCGTTCACTTCTTCGCAATACCGATTTATACATCTGCTGTGAATTTAAACACTCTGTTGCCATAAAAAAATGTTTATGAGATGTAAAATCCGAAATGGGTTACATCGAGTGTGCATTGTAAGCTTCTTCAATACGGCTAATCCCCACCCTCTCCTCATCTGCTCTAAACCAAACAAACATCGTTGCAATAGGTGAATATTTCAGTTTTGGCATGGTACCGGAGTTGATCGGTCGTTTCCCGGTTCATGTTCCATTTCATGGTCTCGACGAAGATCTCCTCGTACGTATAATGCAAGAGCCAAAGAATTCGATCATTTCACAAGCAAAACAACAATTTTTATTGGATAAAGTGCGTCTGCATTTCACCGATGGTGCCCTCAAAGAGATCGCACGCATTGCTGTACAGAAGAAAACCGGAGCACGTGCTTTACGGTAAGATTATGCTTCGTTACAAGTCATCATATCAAGTAAGCCAGCCAACTCGATACAGCAGATTTAGCTTTATGCAGAGGATGTCATTTACTTGCTCATTCACGTGTAATTCACCTTGTGCTTTTATGACAATCGATGTCTATCTGAGCGATTCCGTATCCATAACGTCCTTAAGGATCTTTCATTTCGCAGTACTTTGGGATGAACGGAACGATCTTCAACTCAGTCATGATAACATCCATGTATCGAGGCACGATTATGCCTGCAATCGCCTTATGCTGTTGTCTATCGACATTTACTCTATTCAGCTGAATTTTGCAAATGCGGCGAGCTTTTTGCACTTCCGATTAAAAATTTCTTTACGGCCACCGTTTTCTGAGTCGGAAGTTTCGCTCCGTTTTGGCTGAAAAAACTGACTTTCTAAATATGAAAGCGCATTTTATTAATATCCAACGTTCGGATTGCATGCCAACCTTCTTTTTCTCACCTCCTCTCACCTACCCAACATCCTCGCCTAGCTGTGCGTGTCCACTTTTTTTAAATTCTTACCTCTTGTTGGGAATGTTTTCTTGAAGGTAGAAATATTGCAGCGCAATCGTTGAAAATGTACTTCTGGATGCAAAATATGAGGTGCCAGGAACAGGTGTCGACGCAGTGGTCGTCGATGAGAACGTTGTGAAAGGGAAAGCGTCCTATGTGGGCGTTAAAAAGCACACCTCTCCTATGCTCAATCCGAACAGATCGCTCATCACACTCCGACCTCACCATCTTGCCAAGGGTCGCCCTACGAAATAAAATACAGCCCCTAAAAGCGATTGAACGCTTGTCCCTAATGGAAACACATTCAATAAAGCGGTTCATAACATTGTCTATTGTACAAGTCTACTGTACAATGTATACGACAACTATTTTGCACAGAGCTATGAAATTATGGCAGTTGGATCGCTGCTTTTGACTTCTGTTAGGACTGTAATATGCTCAGTAACATCTAACCGATTGCGAATGCAAATTCGCAGTCGTTTCAACCGCAATAATTTTTCATTTAAGGAGCAATGTATCATAAACAAAGTCTTGGAAGAGGAGAAAAAAGCCTTCTGGCGAAGATCGTGGAGAGGGAGAGGGGGAGATAGGTTCCAAATTGCTGAAAAGTCTGGTCTTAGGAAATGACTATTCCTCGCCCGGCTTCCCTGAAGTAATGCAGGGAGTGAGGTCTGCGGTATGGGGCTGCACTTTCTTCCATGAAAGAGGACTCCCCGGAACGGAAAACCCTGTCCGGATTTGATTCCTTCCCTTGGTGACCGTTCCACCCTTTGGTGCACGTCGTTGTGAAAATAAAGGCGAGTTCATCACACGGGTTGGCGGGTGCGGTGGTTTGCTGAGGCAGGAACGCCCTCCTGTCATTTCCTTGTGTTCAAGGTACATTACGGCATTAAATGCAGTCGACATTATCTTTTCGCATCTTTTTTTTTCAATTTGATGTTTTTATACAATTATTGCTTGCTTCTCATAGGATTGTAGCATCGAATATCGTTGCGTTGTGCAAAGCATTGTTTTATTTACAGCTTCACTGTCATACCTCTGTAACTTGATGTGCACATCTTATCAGTGACTTCAGCAGAATCGCAATTCATTCTTCTATCTTTTTCAAAGTTTAAATGCTCGAGAAGTTTGAGGGAACCAGCAACGTATTACCAAAGTCCACGTCTCCGTTGGGGAAAACGTGACTTCACATCCTAGCAGTTTCGACAAGACAACCCCATGCCTTGCCAATGGACAACGATCAATAAATGGAAAGACATGCCCTGCCATCGTCGTAGGTAAGGGAGCAATTTCCTCGCGAATAATTGTTGGCCGAAATCGACGGGAGGCATATTTTAGTTTGTGATGACTGCCTCGAAACTGCTGCTCGGCATCTTTGCAGCTCTCTTCTCTTTAAAAACAGAAAGACAGAGAAAAAACATAATGAGCAAAGCAAGGACAACAAAAAAGCACAAGAACAGAAAAAAGCCGACGAAAAGTGCGAAGAGATCATCCATATATTTGAAGATTCTAGAAACTAACTACAAAAACAAGAAACCACCATCCGGCTCAAGTATGTTCTTCCCATCCCCCATTCTCCCTTCTCTCGAGGGAGAAGCGGATCACTGCAATTTCTGGACCGGCTGATGTGCGAGCTAGAAACGCCAACAAAAACAAAATTACAGTGAATTTCCACCGCAAAAACCGCAAATTAAGATCAGCATCCAGAAGACGAGCATGAAAGCATTTGGAGAATAAAGTCTTCAACACAATGACTACATAAGTGGTGCAGATCAGTTTATCAATGCGCACAAATTAAACGCAGCCTAAGAGGCGTAACGAATCCGAATCAGAGCTATGCGAAAGACATAAAAATTCAATAGAATCAAAAACATATCACTTCCTAAACGTACTTGAAAGGCCTCTTTCAAAATTAGTGCCATCGAACGATAAAATGAACAAAGCAATATGAAAACAAAGAAATACATATAAATTAATATTAATGCATAATTACCACCAACATCCCAATACGCAGTTTCCTCATTATCCCTTCCCCCTTTCTTTATAGTTCAAACATTTTAATATGAAAAAACCCTCACAAAAATTATTATCGGTGACTTAGATATACGGAAATTGTGTTTATTTTCACGATTTGCCACAAAAAGAGCAATATTCTACGGCTTCATCTTAGTATAAGTCGCGTGCAAAGGCACATCTATATTCAATACCTCTCTTAAACATTTGCGCACTCCATTAAAAAAACAATAGCTATCAGGTAGTCTTCAAGTACTTTTTGCCTTTACCTTTTTGTTCGCGCCCAATGAAGTTATGCAGAGGAATGGAATATAGCGTAGAACAAGAATAATAACTTTCTGAATGAAGAATCTGCATCGAGAAGCACATCCTAATCTAGAAGGAGCAGTCGTAGTCAGCACTCCGCGAGCGAGATTTGCTCCAGAAGCAATCGAGCAACACCTTTCTCTCGGAGACTCGTACATTCAACGTACGATTCAAAGGCCGACGCTCTCGACCTCTCTTCGCTTTTGGCATTTTCTCGGAATCCTGAAAACTCGAAATTGCAAGAACAATTTCGACGTGCTATTTGTTGATTTTATTCTCATCTGTGGTGAAACGAGCCATAAAATATAAAAGAGCAACGTCTAATTCGTATACGTTGGTTACTTGGGACAGTGAAAGAAGATAAACTGAAGTTTTGAGTCAAATTTGTCCCATAAAAATCACGGGAGATGCGCAGACTTCTCGAAATGTTTTCAGCATGTATCGATGGCCATCTTTTTCAATCATATGTGTGCGGGTTCAACAAAGTTTCAAAGATTTATGCAGGTTGCACGCTATCCACTTTGCTCATTACGGCGCCTTCTCTGTTCGAGTGGGATGGGGAGGAGGCAAGGGAGAAAGGAGGAGGAAAATGAGGCAGGAGACACCACATATGTGATTTTTTGAACAAACCTCACACCTCTAGACAATTCAATGTGGGGAAACAAGCATAGACTCCGAGTAGATGAGATCTTGTCAAATTTCCCCCCATCTTAGAAACAATTTCACAAACGTATTGCACCTGAAGTTTACGGGCCCCCAAGCAAATAATAGAAGCTTGTTCGCAAAATAAACGAAGATTTGGACGAAATCTTGCGTAAGTTGTTCAACGTTTATGAATTTTGTCCGAGGTGATTCAGAATTACAGAAATCAAGGAGACCACATCGTCAAGTCGCATAAGTTGTCTATCTTGCGAATCGAATGCAAAATATCTAGCTGTTGATAAAATATACATAATAATTTCACATGACAATCTATAGTTCACATGCATTCATTTAAATTTTGAAAGGAAGAGGTAAAGGATGCTCATCCACGCCATCACAATATAAAAGAAAGGTAAAATCAAAAATTAAGCACTGTTTGCTGATTTTTCTCACTAGCATAGATTTATTGATGTTACTCTCATCTAGCCAAAACCATTCTAAGCTCATCGAAAAATTTCTCTCTTATTTCCCACATCGACAATGAGGGAAAATCAACCTCAATATCCTTTTTTGAGGTGATAGAATTTTCAGAGGAACGAATATGCAAATTCTGATCGATGCAGCTCAGCTGGTTGAAATTGAGCGAAGCACAACTCTCCGTGGCACATAGGCGATCGAGATCAGATGTATTCAGACCGCCACATTCATCAATCACCTAAAATATTCGATTGCCTTTTGGCGTTTTACTATCTTAGCATTATTTGCCATCGTCGTGGGACATCTAAACGATGCAAAGGAGCTCACAATAGTGAAAGAAAACCAATTAAATTTATTCTCGCAACTATTGAAGGAACATCTTTTTAGAAAGAAAAAATAAACGCTGGTAAGAAATTGCAAGTTTTAAACNTAAACGATGCAAAGGAGCTCACAATAGTGAAAGAAAACCAATTAAATTTATTCTCGCAACTATTGAAGGAACATCTTTTTAGAAAGAAAAAATGAACGCTGGTAAGAAATTGCAAGTTTTAAACGATAATATTTCAAATGAATGAATCCCCGCATGGCAAAAAAACAAATTTCACCACAAATGTTGCGATTAAAGTTTTTCAAAGTTATTTACCAACCATATGAGGGATTATCTCAGAAGAACTTTTGCCACACATTCCACATAAATATTGATAAGAACTGTGATATAAATTAAAAAGTAACGTCTCCATACGTGACTCTCCCAAAAGTGATTGAGAACTAATAAAGTCCGCTGTATTACTCATACTACTCAACTATGTTACTCAAAATCTAGATCTCGGATTATTTCTATGTTCGACCAGCCTTTTTCAACAGCTTTGGATATTCAGTTGTGGATAATAATTTTGAGTCGGCATTTGAAGGCAGTAATCGTGGTCCCTAAGCTGCAAAATATACGACTACGAGAGCTGAGACAACTCGCTAAATAGAAGTCTCGCCCAAGGAGTTTAAAATGATGGCAGTAAGGCAACGCGTATGTAACTTTAAAACAAAGACGCATGTCACTTAGCTCAAATCTAGCACTTCTTTTCTTCGCGAGGAAATCTTAAAGATGGCTTGCTCAGGAAATTGTCCTTCCGCTTAGAAAGCCTCAAAAAACGCTATTAGGGATCAAATATAAGATGTCGACAGCATGTTTCAGCGATCTAGCAAATGTTTTCGTGCCCACTCCTCTGAAAAGCGGTGAGGAGTTATCTTTTTAATTCATCTGCACATGTTAATGAGGGCACAAACTTTGAAAGAGGGGAAGGTACGTGGAGAAAGCAGAAAGACGTGGAAACGAGCCTTTATATTTGTAAAGGAATATATAATAAGAAATATAAAATAATGGCACGCATACCTGAAGTGAGTAATCATCTAAGGTACGCGTAATCAGAACATAGCATGCCGGGATGAAACCTTTGGAATGTGCTGTACAGGCATGCCACCAATTGCTATCCGAACGGTCAATAACGATCACGGTTTTGCCACGATGAAGACACAACTCGCTCTCTTCCTGCGCCTCGAAATCATACATTGCCTAAAAATCCATAAAAACTTCACATACATTCCGTTATTTTCCATCCGTAATCCACCTGTAGATATCCCGCTTAGAGTTTTCGTTTCGGCATCCTCATAGTGCGTTTGTTTGTAAAGCTTTTATAAAAACCGCGCAGCGATGACGTCATCCTTGCGCGAATACCTGCGAAATGCATGCTTGCTTAACTGGTCCCCGGTCAAAATTTCTCTCTCTCAACAATAAATCGAACGCCTCGCAGTCAGCCGAAAGTCGGGTGAAGGGAAGTTTATTAATAAATGCCGGTCGGCTGACGATTAAAATTATTCGGTAGGAGTCGAACTTCGGTTGCAACCATAAAAACTGACCACAGTCGACGAAAATCAACCGAAACTCGGCGGATCGCTTATCATGGCCGATTCGATGATTTCAAATGATCAGGTTTAATGTGCATAAACGAAATTCAATGGGTATATCGCTGAATTCGCCATCTATTTCGATTAAAAGGATTGGTAATGAGGATGGCGGTATGGATCGAAGAGTAACAACAAATGCCCCTCGAAAAGAGACATTAAAAATAATAAAATACAAGCAATTAAGAATAACTGTTAACTGAACTTTGAAAAGTAATTGTAAAGTTCGAATCAAAACGGCAAAAAATTTGCGAATAATTCGTAAAATGCATGTGAGTTTTTGAACGGTTTTGATGTTTGTAATTTCTTTCGAAAATGGCGAATTAATAGGACAACTCGAATGAGAGATTAACTTGGGGTGAACTTCACGACTTCGCTTTCATTAGTTCCCGAGTCGGAACTACCTGATAAGTTAACAAATGC